>JAEQBH010006939.1:0-34176 GCA_016808115.1 Tetrastigma voinierianum | reverse complement strand
GCTTAGCCTAAGTGGCCATTGATATGTATATTGTATATATTGACTGCTTGGGATGTGTATATGCAAAATCGCTCAGTAGAGTCCCCGCACAGCGAGACTCATCGATTTTCTAGTGGTGCCTGCAACCCGACATCCACCGGAATCTCCGCCTGCTGATCTGCAGTCAACGGACCCCCTAGTTGGGGGAGTCACAATTATAGAATTTAGTATGCAAGGGAAATTTTAGTGCAAAGGAAATGTTGGGTTTCTTAGGGGAATGTCACAAATTTTTCTAAAACCCATGTTTTTGTTTTTGGCCATTAGTCAGTCAAAATTGATATCTTAATGGGAAAAGAATCCCTAAGACGTAAGCCTACAAAAGTATAGAAGGTACCAAGAATCAAACATGACCCTAAGTCCCCTGTTTTTGAGACTGAAGTGAAAATACGGGTAAGCTATCGGGTTATCCTCTGTTTTGGTACAATTTTAGTGTTTAGGTCATGCTGAGGCTCACCTATCCAAATTGAGTTATTCCACTCTGGGTGTAACCAGACTTCTAGGAGAAAATTTTATTTTGAATGAAGTGTATTCAAATTTTGATTCCCATTATACCCATAAATTCGTCAAAGTGGTTCATCATAGAAATTTCTCGGTTCTCGGTTTGAAAATAGAGAACCCCACTTTCATTTAGGACATATCTCGAAGCCTTGTGTTTCTGAATTGGATGATTCCAATTGAGAAGAACTCAGTACCGTAACCTTTCTTTCAAATAAGTAGAAGGACCGTACCAAATTATGGAGTTAAGACCCCTGAAATTGGGTTTTACAGTCGGTTACCCGTGTAAACTAGGCAAACTGACCAGTTAGGCATTAAAATGCCATAACTTGAGTTTGGCTAGATTCAACTGAGATTCCACCCCTAAGTAAAATAGATTCATAGAGTGAACAAAGTACATGAAGGAATATGTTGAGATTTCAAATTCATTGTACCTAAAAAATTATGTCAGGACTGCTAGAGATGATTTTCTATGTTTTCCTTTTACTATAGAACTTTAAAACATCCTAATGTCTCTTATGTGGTTTTCTCGGGGTATCTTGAAGATGGTTTTGAAATGAGAATATTTCGTATAAAGGAATTGAAGTAAGTAAATGAAATTGCATATAAATTATAAGAGTGGTTGTTATATGAAATTGTGTACATTGACATGATTATGATAGTTTCTGATATGAAATCTGATCACATTACAAGAATGTTTGATATACGAATCCGTGTAAGACAATAAATGAATCCTAAGAATATGAGCATGCAAGGACAAATGTGATGGGCCATCCCACAAGTATAAAGGAATAACGGTCCTGTAAGATCCTAAGGGGGGCATCACATGTGATTGTAATTATTCATGTATATGATAATACACCGATATCTCTAACTCCTGATAAAAACTTAATAGTTTCCAATCGTCACTTATGTTCCCGAGTAGATGGATAAGTAGGAATGCCTATTAGGGATACAAATGCTGCAATATAAAGATATAATTAGCCCCATTTGGGTCATTACAATGGCCCCATTTGGGTCATACAAAGATGCGATAGATAGGAGATCATTGTCCAGATGAAGGATAGTACCTGCACATACAATTATTTCATGTATCCACTTCTTTGGAATATACAGGCATGACATAAGTTGAGATGAAATTTTTGGAATGTTTATAAAAGGCGCGAAACATGAAAATGATATGAAATGCAATATGTAATTGAATTATAATGATATGAGAAGTAATATGTAATATGAATAAAATACATAAAGTACAGACGATTGTTATAATGGTCGCCCATATTTATGGATTCCTACTGCTTATGTGCTTAACATGAGTGTTTATCAGTTGTAGGCATCAAGAGTATTATCCGTGATATTCTCGCATACAAACAAGGCTTAACACAATCAGAGAAGTCCATCATAGGTAGGTTTGAGACGATTTGTAAATGTAAAATGTAAGATTCTAGATAGTGTAAATGTAAAAGTACAAGAATGTGACTTTAATATATGTACAGGAGATTGTAAATACCACTACGGTGGGATGTATATGAAATATTTTGTAAGTTTATATTTTCAAGATAATTGTTTAGGAATTATATAAGGTAACAGATTTATAGTTCTTCGATTTAGGATACTCCTTTCCTAACACAAAAAGAAGTCGGTGGCGCTGGCATGTCAAGAAGATTGTTGCTTGTTGATTGATTGATTGATTGGATGTTGGTTCTATTTCTTATTTGTGAGAGCTCTCCTCATTTTTATAGATGTTCTTAGATAATTGCTCAAGTCCTGTATCTTCTACACTCTCCCATTTCCTCAAGTAATTGCTCATGTCTACCACTAGGGAGACTTGTTCCTCAAGTAAGTTTCATATCTCCATTAGTGAGGCTTGCTCCCCAAGTTTTTATGGGGTAGAACCCCATTTAATGAGGTCAAGCACATGCGCCATGCCTTGCAAGGGTAAGAGAAATCACCCTCTCTATCGCCTCTTATCGCCAAGCCCTTTCAGTCAATGAACGCATCGCTTTGTAGCCAATCAAAATTGTCACAGATTCCACTAATCTGGTCTATTCTCCGTGCTTCTTTTTTATTGCCTATAAATGTTTCCTCATAGAACAATGTATTAAGTGCTGTGAGGTCATTCTTTTCCAACCATGGAGTTGGAAGTATGAAATAATCAGTTATCACACTGGAAGTGGTGAAAGGTAAAAGTTCCAGTGAAGTAGAAGCAATTTCAGTGATATCGCTCTTTCAATCACGGAGAGCTGAAATGTGATAGTGTGAAATAGTAGGGCGTATCAGCACTGTGTGAGAGGTAAGAAACATAGTACATCATGTAGAGAGTACTAATATGATTGTAAGCATATCTCGAAATGTGACATCTCAGGTCATTTTATCCCATAATGGATTATTTTCTGATTTGCCTAAAGGGAGGTTTCATTTTGAGGGTTTTACCAATGCTACATCGGGTGTCATTATTATCTTACCATGTTATTTCGTAAAATTGTTTGAAATATCCATCTACAATTTCATTTCCCCGAAAGTCAAGTATTAGCCACCCATTTGTTGCTTTTATTATGTGGATTGGCCTAGCCTCTCAAACTGCTTATTTACATTTCCGTAGATTGGCATGATTACCCAACTGATTATAATTTTATATCACATTACTCACCCAAGTATCTATTTGATTTCAGGGACGACATTACCACCCAATTGTTGTTAACAATTACAGTGGATTGGCAAAGCCACTCAAATATTACTTATTATAATATTCCACAAGTCACTCACAATCCCACCAGTTTTCTCCACTTCCTCAAGTAATTGTCCATATTTTTTACTACTCTAATATTTGAGAAAAGTCTTTTGAGTTCGAAATTTTTTAAAATTTTTAAATACTCCTGGACTTTTATATGGGCTACTCAAATGGTTCTAATCCTATCTCATTTGGATTTTTAATCATAGGCTTGGGCTCATGCTTAAATACAATCAGTGGATCATGCCAAAGTTTTAATTTGGGGCAAACAACTTTCATTAATCCAAAATTTGTAACTAACTTTCCTCTCATCTTATTTCTTGAAAAATATAACTCATTTTAGATGAAAATGTCATTTACGATCCAATGTATTTATATGTATCTCTTATAAGAAACAATTATTTTATAAGAAAATAATGAAGATATGTTTGTTAAAATAATATTCAAAAGTTTTCAAAGATCTTTTAATCAAATCACCTAAAAATATATGATACTTTACATGGGAGAAAACAAGGAAAATTATGTTTGTCTCCTATATTATACAAATGTTATAAAAAATTGGAACCAAGTTTTTGTTTTATTGTTGTTCAAAAGATCCTCGCTTAGCAAAAATTATTAATTTTTAGGTCAAAATGTAATGATTACTAAAGAATACCCCAAAATACCCTTAAAGTATATCCAACTTCCACAGATTAAAAGTAAAAAAAACTAAATTTTTTTCCTCTTCTTCTTCTCTTTCCTTGGCTTCTTCTCTCCTTTGTTTGATCTTACTCTTCCTTCCTTCCTCTTCTCCCTTCATCTTCCTTCCATCTCTTTTAGACTATCTTTCTCGCTTTGTTAAAACTTCCTCCCTTGTCGATCGATCTCGTGTTTTGCAAGCAACCATCCTCGCTTAAAGGAAAGGAAGTTGCCCATATTCAAAATCAGAAATTTATATTTTCTGCTATGATTTTTATATACATTCGTGTTTTCGCATTTTTTTCGTGTTTTTGTTCATATTTTTTGTCAATAAAGGGAGTTGAATTTTATTAGTTTTCATGTTCTATGTTCGATTTTTAGATAAAAGAGTTATCTTTATTAGTTTTAAGTGTTATTTGTTTGTTTTTCATAAAGGAGTTACTCTTTATTAGCTTTAGGTGTCTTTGTTTGTTTTTTCATATAAAGGAGCTACCTTTGTTTAACAAGATTCGTAAAAAACATGGGAGACTACTTTATGTATGAGTATGTGGGCATATATAATGTACAACCCGCACTACTATACTATACTAGGGTACACCATAACTTACCTGGGTAAATTACCATAACTTACTAGTGATAATACCCAGATCTAGGTTTACTATCAATCGTGTCATGCAAATGAATCTCTCACGACCATAATATAAATGCTCAGACCACCATATCATAATCGGGGGTAAATCCAATGAATCATCGTCAAATTGTGAGTTAGCTTGGCTACAGTTTGTCTACTCTACTACCTTTAACAAACACTTGTTATTTTTGTAATTAGTTTGATATCCATTGCCATTATACTACCATGACATACTATGGGTACCACCATAACGTACTTGGAGTAATAACTGATACTACCATAATGAGTAACATACTAGGGTGCCATCATAACATATTGGGATACTACCTAGTACTACCATAATGAGACAATGTTCAAATTGAAAAAAAAAAAAAACCAAAATTAATGTATTATATATAATGTACTACTCAATACTAATATTATACTAGGGGTACCACCATAACTTACTAGTGGAACTAGCAACGAATGGAGGTATTACTAATACATGTTTTGAAGCTATACTCATCACAAATATATAGGTGGTACTAGCATAACATACTAAGGTATTATATATCATATTGAGGGTAATAATTTGTACTACCATTAAAAATTAGAACCAATTATTACCAACCTATAGATTACATTGTTATTGTTTTGCTACGTACATTATATTGTTATCAATCAACATCAAGGGTACTAACTAATACTAGCATAACTTTTGCAAACACCCCATACAAACATGTAATTGATCATAATGTTAATTATTTTATATGTACATTACATTGTTTCACCTCACTTCCCATATGTTCAAAATTTGCACTTCTTATTTTATCAAAATTGTTCTACATTTTGTTTATAGAAATGATTGTGGTTTATTTGTCATCAAATACATGGAGCATTAAATGCAAGATTGACATATGCTATGGTGACCCTAGATGTTATTATATATCAAAAGTGCTTAAACTATATGAATTAATTTCTAGTTGAATTGTCTATTAATCTATTGTTTTTCATTCCAGCCTCAAATGCACTCATCGTTAAAAACATGTTCCACCTTGATCATGCATAAAGTAAATAAAGAACAATATCAAGTTTAAAAGCTGTGAGATACTAATTGATATTCATTTAACCCACTTTTTCGCCGCTCCTAAACTTAATGATAGTAATAAATGTTTAATACACTCATGCCACCATTTTATGTAATGGTGCCTCAAGTTCATAAATGTAATTACTTTTATGTTATTTTTCTTCTGGTATAATAAGTTTCATTTCTTTTTATTGCATTTGACATCATTATTAAGGGTACTACTACAACATAGTGGTTGTTGTACAATCAATGATATTTTTATATATTAATAATATGGTGATACTATCATAATAATAGATGTTCCTACAAGTTTAGATCGCTAATTACTATAAGTTGTGATAATACTATCATAACATACTCGAGAAGACCACCATAACGAATCGAGGTATTACTGATACTATCATATAACATAGGAATCAGAAACAAACTCATAGCAATATGTACAATATTTTTATATGTTTGTAATATGGTGGTAATTATCATAATAATGTGTTCCAACAAGTTTAGCCACTAGTTACCACGCTTGTAATGGTACTATCATAATACAATCGAGTACTACCATAACGAATTGGGGGTACTACTCAGTACTACCATAACGTAGGAATCATAAACAAACTCTAAACAATATGTACGATATTTTTATATTAATATGGTGGTACTACCATAATAATATGTGTTTCAAGAAGTTTAGGCCACTAGTTACCATCGCTTTGTAATGAAAAGCTCATATCATACAACAAAGCAATTGTCATAATGAACTCGAGTGTACTACCGTACTACCATAATATAGGAACTTAAACAACCCATAATAATATGTACGCCATTTTTATATATTTGTAATATGGCTTACTCACACAATAATGTGTTACAACAAGTTTAGGCCATTAATTACCTCGCTTTGTAATAAGACTATCATAACATAAATGAGTACTACCATAACGAACTGATGGTATTACCTGATACTACCATAACGTAGGAATCAGAAACAAACTCATAACAATATGTACGATATTTTTATATGTTTGTAATATGGTGATACTACCATAATAATATGTGTTCTAACAAGTTTAGGCCACTAGTTACCATCAGTTTTGTAATGGTACTATCATAACATACTGGGAGTACTATCATAACGAACTGGGGGTATTACCCTGTACTACCATAACATACTGGGAGTACTATCATAACGAATTGGGGTACTACTCGATACTACCATGACAAAGCTGATGGTAATTAGTAGGGCTGTGCACGGTTTATTCAATTCGATTTTTAATATAAAATTGTAACCGAACCGATTATGATCAGTTTTAATAAATTAAAACCGAAACCAATAATTAGAAATATACAACTGATAAAATAGGTTCGATTCGGTTATAGATAGTAATCGATTAAAATAATTTAATTAAATTGTATTCGCTCATTTAAAAATCAAATAAAATAAAAATTATAATATACTATATTTAAAATTTTAATATTGAAATATAAAATAAAACTAATATATTTAATATCCAAAAATTCATTATATTCTCGCTTTATGAGAGCTAAGAAGAGATTGAAGGAAGATGAAGAGGAAAAGAGGAAGAAAGAGAAAGCGAATCATACAAGGAGGGGAAGAGCCAAAGAAGAAGAAGAACAGGAAAAAAATTTAGTTTTTTTTTTTACTTTTGTTACTGTGGGAGGTTTGAATGTACTCTAAGGGTATTTTGGGGTATTCTTTGGTAATTATTACATTTTGACCTGAAAATTAAAAAGTTTTTTTGACAAGATACTAAACATTGTAAAACAAAAACTTGATTTCGATTTTTATAATATTTGCATATTATAAGAGACAAAAATAATTTTCTCAAAGAACAACTGAAATGATGTTCCCTGAAAAACAAAGTGAAAATTCACATAAAGTATCCTTCTCTTTAAAGCATGGACCAAAACCCTAAAAAAGGAACAAGAATAAAGCATTGTATAGAGAGAACCCAACTGGGTAATTTACCTATCAACCCCAACAAATTAAGAAGCTGAGGCCCCCCATTTTGAAGAGGAAAAACGGCTAGCTGCAGGTGGGCTAGCCCTTTTTATTTTGAAAGCACAGCTTTATGGAATTTTGCTTTGAACCCAGATAACATTATAACCATGATTTGTGACTGCACCAACAGGATCAATTTTACGGGACTCCGTGAACCAAATCCTTGGTGTTTATTTATCCAATGTGCTGATAATATTAATGATATATTAAAATTTACAGATAAATTTGTGGGACCAGCCTTTTCTTTACAATCTCTATGATCTGGGAATCTCTCATATATATATATATATATATATATATATATTACAATCTCTGGCACTCTGGGAATCTTTCATATATCGATTCTTGTGCCCTGACCACGGCTTAGTTAAGAACAGTTGTTAATGGGACCAGCCTTTTCTTTACAATCTCTGATTCTCTGGCACTTTGGGAATCTTTTATATATATATATCCGCCAATGCTTGAGGTGATGGAGAAGGCTGTTGACCCACAAATTTATCTATAAATTTTAAGGGGAGAAAAATTATAGACAAAGCAAAAGAAATCTACTATCTCAAAGATATATAATTAGAATGATAAAGAGCGACTAGCGGTTATCAGAGAGAACCCATAAAACCTTAAAAATGCCCACAATATCTCAATTAATCTTTCTCTATACCCAAATCCTAATAGTATAGACATCCAAAAATTGAATAAGTCTAAATCTTTTCCAGCTCCTTCACTAAGAATTCAAAAAACTACACTATAAAACATTTTTATCAAATCGAATAAAATTTGAGTCATCAAACTGTAACAGAGCCTTGCCCCTTGACTAGGGGTTAGTCCCCTCGATTACACGATCACAAGGGTGCATCTTGATGTACCCAATCTGCAATTTCAAAGTTGTGAGTTGTATGGATATATAAAGATTCCAGATTACATGGGAGAAAGCTTCACAATCTCTGGGTTTTAACTATCACTCCAACAAAGAATCAGGCCTTGATCCATGTTGCTGAAGGTGTAAGGGCTGCAGGCTGCAGCTATTATCTAGTCATAACCTTTTGTTGGTTTGAAGATAACAAATATAAGATCAGTTGAAGTCATAACTTGATTAGCAGTAGTACATTTGTGTTATTAAAGTGCTTCTGCAGCCATCTGTCACCCACTCAATCCTGTCATCTTATCACATCTACTCTCTTGTCCTTACCCTAGGAGGAGCAGCACCAATGAAAATTTTGTCATCATTTCTGTTGATTTATTAATGATAAATGTTTCTTGTAATGTTGTTTATATATAAATATATAGATATATATAAGCAGTATTATAAGAAAAAGAAACAATATTATTATATTGTATAAAGAAATTATATGAATATTGTTACTAGGATTACCTAGGAGAAGGAGGTTTGACAAAAGGTGGCATGTTGCTTTTTCTTCCTAATATGTCTCCCTTAAGACGTGGATCCATCAAGTACCTTAATCTTGAATTGTAAAATTGAAATAAGTTTCTTGATATGAGACATGGGAAACAATCTAATGAGTCAAATGCAATTATTTTCGTGATAAAGTAATACTAAGTACAACATGTTTTATCTCGGGACAAAGATTACGTTTCAAGCAAAATAACTGCACTAAGATTATCGATCTCGCCTGGTGTCACACAGCCTAACTTTCACAACAGAGCTGGCTCAAGGGCGGCCCCTCTCGACACCCTGTCAAGGGACCCAGCCTTCCACACCTCCATCTTCATACTCCATACTGATCGGTTTCGGGCCGCCTAGTGGCCCATCAGCGGCTCCAGCCTTCCGACCGCTCACAGCAGCCAACACCCTTCATTGTCAAGTCCTCGACTAGCGACAAGCCCCCGCCCCGCACGCGCTCCCAGGTAGGCATGCTCGACCCTGCCGCCCCGGCCGACACTCCTCACAAGACCTCAAGCGCGCCCAACTCCCGACACGCACGCCGTCGACTCCGACATTCCTTCACCATGTCATAAGTGTTTTTCGCCAAGATGATACTCCCGGCGCTGTCTCACGCTGTCGACCCGAAATAAAGTCCAGAATAAACTCTCCCCCGCTTAAAATTCAGACGCCCGCAAGGCACATTTCACTGTGTGTCACCAAGACCGCTTATTCCCCGAAAGCATTTTCTCTCTGGTCCGCACCGATGCTCATCGCTGTGGACGCCCCGAGGGAAAAGACGCGTCACATACCATGCTCCTAAGACCGGAGTAGTACGCCTCACCGCACTCACTCCCACCCCCTAGCAAGCGGTCTCTCTTCCGCTCTACTAGACACAGCTACTAAGACTCTCATCCTGGGAGGTACACCCATATTCCCCATGGGTCCCCCTTAGTGCAACTTTATCTTCAGCTTCACTTGATTACTTGTACTGCCATAGGAGAGATAGGCCTCAAGATCGCAAGAAAGAGAACACCTCCTCTGCTCTCCACCCCCGCCGCTCCGATACCATGCTGTCACAGCCTAACTTTCACAACCGGCATGGCCCATATGGGCGGCCCCTTCCGACACCTCTCGTCGAGGGACCCAAACTTTTCCACACCTCCATTCATATCTACGCCGACCGGTTTCGCCGCCTGGGCTCATCGCAAAGCGCCTCCACCCACCGCTTTGCGCAGGCAGCTAACACGCTTCATTGTCAAGTCTCGACCACACAAGCTCCCGACCGCATTGCTCCTTCCAGTATGCCTTAACTCCCAAGCGTCCCGCCGACAAAGCCGGGCAAGAAGGTTTGAGAGTGTAATTTCATGTTCAAAAGAGATTGAAAAATCCATGGTACATATAACCCAAAAATGCATTAACTATTGATATTTGGCCCACCGAAGAACGAGTGATTCTTCTTCTCTGTCGTCAGTTGTCGTCAGAGCGCGCCCGTAAAGGTTGTCGCATTGTTTCATGATAACATGCTGTAAAGTTGCCTTTGATCTATTATTTGATCTGTTTGGAAAATTCGATTAATTCATTACTTACCCCTCGATTTCATTAGGCGCATACATCTCTAAGGTTATTAGATCCTAACAAGGGGAATGCATATAAAAATGTTTTTTAAATTAAGAGCTAATTACAAGGTTGGTGTGCTTACTAAGATCTAAATTTTCCTAAATTGTTTTTTGTTGATGAAGATTGTTATATATCCATAGATAGCCCTAAAACCTCAACAATCTTTTATTTGGGGATTTGTTCTTAAATCTTGGTACCTAGATGATAGAGAGATCTAAAAGAGTGAACTCTCTCTCTAGAATGTACATGAAAATGATTGTGAAGTGAAACGCTAACCTCTAAAGGATTATTCAAAGCCTTCCAATTTAGGCTCAAACAACTTAAACTTCTTAATTTAGACTTACACCACTTAATCTGGACATAAAATTTGTCATAGTTAATTACTTAACTCTAACAAAGCTGTAATTAGTCCTTTATCCTATTTTGGAGAGATATTATTGTTCATTAAGCAATCTTTACACATATAACCAAAAAGTTGAAGGAGTTTTAAACACATCAAAGGTATCTATGAGGTTTCATAGATTAATCTTACATGGGTGGAACAACATGGTGGATACACTAAATTTTTTTGGTCAAATTATAATTACCCAAGATCAAAAAATTTAAGTACTTAATTTTGAAGATTTAAAAAATTATTTCTAGTTACAGAAGTCCTCTTCTCTTTCTCGTCCACTTAATTCCTTCTTTTTTTCCAAAATTTGTTGTAGAGCACAACAGATATACTATTTTTATTATCTTTATTCTTTTTAATAATAAAATGTTTGAAAATTATTAAAATTTAATTATTAAATAAATAAAAAATTATTAGAAAAATCAATATTTGGACTTTGGTTACACCTATCTTCCCTATGCATTTTAATATTTCTCCCTATTCCACCTAACTCGCACTTTTCTTTCACAATTACCTAAAGAAAGGAAAATTTTTCTTATTTGTTTTTATGATTATAGGAATGGAAAGTAAAGTTTTCCAATATGATATCCCGCGGTTTCTAAAAAGCTCGAGGCCCGATCCCCCATCAAGCCCAGCCAATATCAAAAAGTTTAAGTACTTAATTTTGAAGATTTAAAAAATTAATTGCTAGTTACAGAAGTCCTCTTTTTTCAGCCCACTTATTTTTTTTTGTTCTGTATCATTGTAAAGAGATGTACTATTTTTATTGTCTTTATTCTTTTAATAATAAATTGTTTGAAAATCATCAAAATTTAATTATTAAATAGAAAAAAAAGTTAGAAAAATCAATATTTTGGGCTTTGATTGCACCTATCTTTCCTATGCATTTTAATATTTCTTCCTATTCCACCTAATCCTGCATCTCTTTCTTCGTCAATTACCTAAAGAAAGGAAAATTTTCTCTTATTTGTTTTTTATAATTATAGGAATGGAAAGTAAGTTTCTAATATGATATCAATGAGGCTCCAAAACTCGAGGCTCAAGGCTCACATCAAGTTATTCCAACCAAGATCAAAAATCTAAGTACTTAATTTTAAAATTTTAAAATTAATTGCTAGTTACATAAATCCTCTCTTCTCGTCCATTTAATTCCTTCTTTTTTATATAATTTGTTGTAGAGTACAGTAGATATACTATTTTTATTATTTTTATTCTTTTTAATAATAAAATATTTGAAAATCATTAAAATTTAATTATTAAATAAAAAAAAAAGTTGTTAGAAAATCAATATTTGACCCTTTGGTTATATTCCATCTTTCCTTATGCATTTTAATATTTCTCCCCATTCCACCTAATCATGCATCTCTTTCTTCGTCGATTACGTAAAAAAAAGGAAAATTTTCTTATTTATTTTTTATAATTATAGAAATCGAAAGTAAAGTTTTCCAATATGATATCAAGGGGTTTTCAAAAAGCTCGAGGCCCGCATCAAACCCCACCGAGATAAAAAAATTTTAGTACTTAATTTTGAAATTTTTAAAAATTAATTTCTAGTTACATAAGTCCTCTCTTTTCGTCCACTTAATTCTTTACATAATTTGTTGTAGAGTACAGCAGATATACTATTTTATTATTTTTATTATTTTTATTCTTTTAATAATAATAAAATGTTTGAAAATCATTAAAATTTAATTATTAAATAGAAAAAAGTTGCTAGAAAAATCAATATTTGGACTTATCTTTTCCTATGCATTTTAATATTTCTCCTTATTCCACCTAATCATGCATCTTTTCTTTTCAATTACTCTAAAGAAAGGAAAATTTTCTTATTTTTTTTATAATTATAGGAATCGAAAGCAAAGTTTTCAATATGATATGACGCCTCATAAATTGCTTAACTTTATACACCAGGATTACTAATAAAAGAAGTAGAACTAATCAAACAGCATAAATCCCTTGGCATATGTACTGAATATACCAACAATATCAATCTTATTTTGATGAGATAATGAAGAATATGAACAAAAGTTCTAAAACTTTCAATCAAAGTAAAAAAAGAAAAAAAAAGAATGACTATATATAATACAAGCAAACCATATATTAAAATTTAATGACTCATTAAAATTCAAATAATACACATTTTTGGTAAAGTGAGATTTCCATAAATAGATTCTATATGACTTCCATTAATCTTCACAGCTTTCATTGATGAGATGCATGTGTTGGCATTCATCATCCAACTGATCAGAAATATTTTGGGATGGCTTAGATTTCCAGTATATTGCATAGAGCACCATCTGAGCTGTTCCAAGGAATGAATCATCCCATTTGGAACCTGTAATCTAGAGTTACACCATTATATATATAATAATAATTGAATTTGATCATCCTAAAATAGATTAGATTATGTATTGATGCCAGGCACTAATGTATGTCTTGTTTTCCGAAATATTTTTAGAAATATTTGGTTAAAAACCTTAAATGATCTAGAATTTATAAATCTAACCTCTTTTATATTAATCATTTTCCTTTTTTGAAAAACGACATTATTTTTGGATATAAATGCCCTTTGCCAGTATAACTATTTACATGTATGTTTTAAATGAAATCTTTTTTATAAGAGAATAATAAGAATATTTTTGTCAAAATTAAATCAAAAATGGATGCAGGGTTAGGTTTTAGAAATTAAGTTTTTAAAAGCCCTTTTAACCAAATAATCCATATTTTTATTTGATCAGAACTTACTCCAAGAAAGTAGTCCATCCCCATAATGGCATAGGTGGTCCAAATCCCTCCATTCAAACAAAGGAAAAATGATAGAAGAAAAGGCATGTATTCCACACTTTTTGTTGTCACCACCCTTTTCTGCACATCAACACATTAAAAATCATTCTGAAAATATAAAAAAATAAGCTAGGAACATTTTAAAATTCACCATCAAACTTTGATTCTACGAAGTATTTGACAACAGTTTCTAAAAATTGTTTTTAAGAACTGTTTTTGAAAACATGAAAATATTTTTTGTTTGCTTGAAATTTACATTCTTACCATAGCCACCAAAGGTGCACCATACATGAGCACACTTAGAACTGCACAGACAAAACCTAGTACATCTATACTTAAATCCTCATGCATCATCAAACGAGTGACTAGAATCACCGCTGCTGGAAACCCTTACATCCAAAATCCCAACAAGTATATTGTCTTGGTCTGAAAACCATCATGCATGACAATGATCTTCAAAACTGATATGTTATGTGCAGCAAAGCAGTGAAAAATTCAAAGAAAAAGAAAAGAAAAGAACACATGTTTGGCGTGGTTCGATAGTTAACCTACATACATGCTAACAACGGCTCGTACCTCACTATATCAACAGTGATTACATAAAATGGCATTTATAATAACCTTGATATAACAAATTTACTAAAAATACCCTATACCTAATTTCTCGTATGGTATTGTATGGTACCACTCGATATTTGCCCGCATTTTTACTCTTAATACGAGTCACATATCACGATAAAAACAAAATGCCAACAACTAACTGTTGTAAAAGTTCAAGTTCATGTAATTTGGATTTAATATGAATATTATGCGACTCACACTCCTCACATGTGGGACCGCACGTGAAGAATAAACCAAAGTTTTTTCTAGACTTTTAAATACACAAACGAGAATAAAATAATTCCAAAACGTAAGATGCCACGCTTACTCCAATAAAACCAAACTTTGAATACAAATAAATGAAATAAACTGCTTTAGTTACAGATTCAAATGATATAACATCATACTTTACAAAAACAAAAAAACAAAAAAACAAAAAAAACAAAAAAACAAAAACAGATAATCACAATCAATCCGAAACTCACCCTAATTTCTGGAGGTGCATATACGAGGAATAAGACAACATAAACCAGGAAAACTATGGCGCCAATACCATTACTGGTGGCCAGGAGGAACTCCCCAGTCTTGGAGACTGCATAGTAAGACCACAAGGACAAACCCAATAGGGCGCAAACATAAGGCAGGCCTCGTACCCCCTTAGTCGATCTATGCTTTACTATTCAGAAGGTCTTCCTGCAAATTGTGTTGCAAATTTTATCACTTTGAGAGGTAAAATTGATTGCAGGTTTCTCTTGAAGACATGAACTACTCACGTGGGAGAAAGTATAAGAGAAAATGAAATGATATTCCCTGAAAAACACAGCTAGAAACCATGATATTAATATCTCTAATTTCTTGACCCTTAACATAAATACAGAACAAAATTAAGTTGTATCGAGGGAATTCAACTGGGGTTTTGCACTAGACTCCAACAATGAATTCCCGTGGTCGCTATAAAAGGAGGGAAAAACTCCAGAATTTGCAAAGAGAAGCTCTCCAAGAAAGTGGCTGCAACTAGCTACCTTTGAATTTTGGGTATATATTTGAATTTTGATATATATATATATATATATATATATATATATATATATATGTATATATAATGGCTCAGGCATGATAATACATCTGTTAAAACGTTGAATACTGCAAGTGTAACAGACCGAAAATGTCCCCTCTGGACTGTGGGCAGCTATCTCATGTGGCTTTTTAAATAATATTATTATTTAAAAATATTATTCTTTAAATTAAGTGCAGTAAAAATAAATATTTAATTCCGACAGACTTTAGCCAAGCAATGTCACACATAGATATTTTCATAAAATTTGTCGTGGTTCGCCATTACCATTTCACAAATAAGTTTGTATGTCTTTCAACACGATTTCAAAGTAGAAAATCTAAGTCGTGGTCTTCAAAACATGATTTAAATAGAAAATTTTGCAAATGTGGTCTTCAAGATACGATTAATAATTTCAAACAAGTCGTGGATTTGGAAACACGATTTCAAAGTAAAATTCTGAAGTCATGTCTTCAAAACACGATTTCATAAATAACCTTAAAATGCAATTCAAATAACTTTCTTCCCTAATTCAATCTTCATAAATAAAAAATCAGTGCCATCATTCCAAAATCAATATGTAAACCATAAATGCAACTTAATAAACTACCCAATGATAATGTCCAAAATATATATAATGTATGTCCAAAATGATAATATCCAAAGTATTTGTTAGTAGAAAGTGTCTAAAAAGATTCAAGTACAAAATACCATTAAGTCCAACTTATACATAAAACTCAATGCTGCGCTACATGAAGGAACCTCTTCAAGGCCTATCATATACTTGCATCTCCGATATATTGCTTAATCTCACGCGATACCGATATCTTCACCCTTGTTCTCTTCCGTCCACCTCCTCGGCCCTCGGGCGGTCTAATTTGTCCTTTCGAATCCACCGGTCATGCGCTGACAGATAATTAAGTGCAGCAGAATGGTAGATGGCTCAATTTCACTTTCTACTTTCCGCACCTTGCTCCCTCACATCTTCCCTAACCGCACATGCAACTCAAACAGAAATTTAGGTTTATTCACGCATGACGTTTGCTTACGCCACAAGAATGCACGCCTACGCGCTTATTCACACGATCGCGTATATTTTTACACCGAAATCGCAAGCTGTAAGCACACGACTTCGTATTTACACAAATCGCGGTCTCAAGACACGACAGATGCTTACAAATCGAAATCGCGGTTTCTCAAGACACGATTTCGTGGTTCTTACACAAATCGCGGCGTTCAAGACACGACTTCAAAATTTTACACTCCAAATCGCTGCTCAAGCATACACGACTCGTATTCTTATATCAAATCGCGGTCTCAAGACACGATCAATTTTACGAACATCTATGTAAGGTCACAGTACTAAGTACCCATAGATTCCTAAATATTTATTTTTCTACCTTAATTTAAATAATATTTTTTTAAATAATAATATTATTTTAAAAGCTCCCTAACATGTGCGCATTTATAACAAAAATAAATGTCTTAAAATAAATAAATAAAATGTTACCGGTAAAATAGCTTAAAAATAATCTCCACCGGATCCTATCGAATCTGGAAATTAGCCTCACCTAGTCAATTACACCAATTAATTAAGGTACCCTTAAAGTAAAAAAATGTTATTTAATCTATATACAATACAAAAGACACCATAATAAGGAAATTATAAAAACAAAACGATTAGCTCCTATAAATTTTTTTTAATATATATGTATATTCTGAATTACTTAATTTTATATTTATAATTTAAATTGAAAATGATAAGTTTAACTTACTTCTTGCTTTTACTTTTTTTCTTCATTGTCACAATTATTGCTTATATATTTTTCATTGTAGATAAAAACTTGTTGACTTAGAATATGAAATTATAGAACGCAATTTATTCTTTGGCATACTCTATCCTTGCTTATGGCATTGATTAGAGGATCAAATGATATTTCCTAGGGAAATCCTTGATAAACATTTCATGATAGCCATGTTATGATTAAAATTTCCATTTTTTTTCTTTTTTTGTTAAATTCTCATTCGTTCTTACTTTTTAAGTGTTGTTGCATGTGGGTATTAAGATGACTCTTTTTAAGCAGGAAATGTGTATAAAAAAATGAGTATATATTATTAATTAAATCTAGTATCTATTTTTATTTGTCATAATGGAAATTATGAAGTTACCAAGTGATGTCTCATCCTTTCGTATGGTAGGATAAGGACTATCTCAATATGTCCTCTTTTTCTATATTAAATCTTTATTATAAAATGTAAGCAAATCCTTAAGACAGATTTGATGGTAACAAGTCCTAGTTTCTCGCATGCGAGCATTCATTGGTGTATATGTATATATAATTTCAATTATTATAGCATGTGACTCATGTCGGAAACATATATGCGAAGAAAACGAAAGCAATCAAGCAGAAAGGAAGCAGAGATTGGAGTAAGTGGAGCCCGATAAATAACATTTGTCATTGAGTGCTATGTCTTACGTCGGTACGAACGACGCCGAAGTGTGGAGGTAACGCCTTGTCATATAAGTGTATTTTTTAAATTTTATAATATATAGGGTTAATATAAATTCTTTTTATGTAATCGTAATTTGAAATAGTGAAAATATTTCAACCAGATGGACATAGGTATCCTATCCAACCATTAAATCTTTAAGCCCGTTTTTTTGTTTTTCTCCAAAATTTTCACTAAGATTTGCTACAGGATAATCCATATCATCTATTTTCTAAATCCTATGTTGTTGTTCTAGTAAATAAGATTTTTTCTTAAGATTATTACTATATTGTACTCAAAACAGATAAAAATCCAACTAACTAGAGAGAGAAAATCCAACTAAATAGAAAGAGAGAGAGAGAGAGAGGGAGCTAGTAAAATATATCCAATCCAATCAAGTTTTATTACTTATCATTATTTGTTTTAATCTTAGTTATATATTAATTATAATTTGAACAAGATACATCAAATGTTAAGTGAATAAATCTTTGTATACATCTTTAAAGTGTAGCACATGATATTTCAGTAACTTTTTCCCATTGCCTTCACCATGGGGGGCTGGATGGTCATTCTTCCATTTTCTCTCTTGACTTTTCCAACTCCTACATTTTCTTTTAGATGACGTGGAAGATGAGCAAGCCGGCGGCTTGCTCAACTTGACACAATAATTTACATCAACGATTATCGAGGAGATAAAAAATAGCCATCATTATCATTATCAAGGAACAAAATTTCGATTTTTTCGATTGAAATATTATCGAAATATTGGTTATCGACATGCCTCAAAACGATATTATCAACCGATAATCGATTGATCAAAAAATCGAAGAAAGATAAAAAAAATCGAAGAAAAATAAAAAAAATCATCGAAATATTTGAAATTCTGGGCTATTTCGCGAAATTCTCGGCATTTTATCTCATGTGCGCATGTATTGGAATTTCTGGAAAAATATCGATAAATATCGGAGATATATCGATAAAAATATCGGAAGATATCGCTTATTTACTTAAATCAAATTCCACAATTAATTAAATTCGTACGATTTTTGACAATCTAACTGGCTATTTTAATTTCCAAAAAATTTCTATAAATACCTAAAATCATACAATTTCTTTTACAAACTCATCCATACACATCCAAACTCCATTTAACTCTCAAATTATTATTATTTTTATGATTTATCTCAATATTTTGAAGATCTTGTTATGAATATTGTATTCATCAAGATGAGATCCCTTCATCAAATAATATAAATTGAAATATATCATTTTTATTTTGGTTTAAATAACTATTGTTATGTAATTTATAAATTATAATGAATATTGTTTCTAATAAGTGTATATTTTCTTATTTATGTCTTTTTTATAATTCAACAAGATTTTCTTAGCTTAATTTCTTCAAAAGATTTTTATAAATTTTCGCTTTATCGTGGCATTATTTTTATCAAAAATATTCACTGATATTCATATATCTCAAATTCAAGTATCGATATATCCATAATTATCGATATTTTGTTCCTTGATCATTCCTGAGGCTTCGTTGTGCCACTGCCCACACATCATTCTTTAATCATAACCTTTCGTTTCCATTTTGTTTTTATTTGTAGTTAATCTCTTAATCCCTTTCTTGAACTATCAAAGGGTGGGCTTTTGCTTTTGTACCTATAGGATGTATTTGATTATGGGAAAATACTAAATTATATATATTAAGGGAAATCATTTTTTAATATTTAATTATTTTATAAAAAAATTAATTAAAAAATTAAATATAAATAAAATTATTCGAATACTTATATGTTCTTAAATTATTTAGTTTTTATATTAATGAGTTAAAACAAATATATAAAATTTACTTAGACAGTAAATAAAAATAATATATCATATTTAAATCTATTTTCATTATTCTTCATTTTTTTTTCTATCTATTTTTCTCCTTATTTTCTTCCCCTTACATTTTCCCTCAATTTTGTACAAACCAAACATAGCCATGCTCTTTTTGAATAATCACCATGAAAGGAAACACCTGCCACTACCACCTCTCAAGGAATCAATCCTTGCAAGCCTCAAAGATCTAGGCTTTTCTTTGTCTTATGAGTTTATATATATATATATTGACAGGCTAATTG
This sequence comes from Tetrastigma voinierianum, assembly GCA_016808115.1. Taxonomy (NCBI): domain Eukaryota; kingdom Viridiplantae; phylum Streptophyta; class Magnoliopsida; order Vitales; family Vitaceae; genus Tetrastigma; species Tetrastigma voinierianum. The sequence continues at coordinate 14,073 of JAEQBH010006939.1, read as the reverse complement.
TTTAGCAATAATAATTTGTTGCCCATCAATTTTAAGAGAACTAATTAAGATTGATTTGTGTTGTGCGCTTTAATGTAAGTAATATGAATTCAAGAACAAAAAGATAAAATAGTTCACATAAAGATACACGAGGTTTTATCGTGATTCGATCAACCATGCTTACATCGATGGATGAGAAATAATCTTTCCACTATACTGTAGAAAATATTATAGAGGTAGAATGATAGAGAAAAAAACGTGAAGAAGACAATGAGAAAAAAAAGAAGCTTCCCTTGAATACCAATAGGGTCAGCCCATTTGTGATATAAGGATCGTAGACCATGATGGATGATTTAACGGTTTTAGGGGTAAGTTGAGTGATGGGGGTAGAACTTTGATAGGTAAGGAATGAAGCTGGGTCTAAAGGTTATATGGTTATTTTATGGTTTTTATCCCATGGAATTACGACAGAATGAAGGATTTTAGGTTTGGAAATGTTTGAGTTTGATTTGACACAAAAACAAATTTCTGCTTTTGAGCTAATTTGGAGGTTTTGGGTTTTTCCAATGTAGGTTAGGCTATGGATGAATTCGGTTTCTCCAAGGTTATGGATGATGGTTTTATTGTTCCTGCAGTGAAACAAAGTATATGGAAATGTTTTAAAAGTATGGAATCAGATTTGAAAAGTTTTGGGTTATGGTTGAATTGGATTTTGAAAGTTGTAAAGAGAAGATGATGATATGAGTAGAGGTTATAGAAGAATATGTACTTACTTTACCAATCAAGGAATCCACCAAGAGATAAGAAGCCACGAACTCCCCACTTAAGGGAATCCACCTAAGATTAGAGAACAAGATATATACTTCGCCACCCAAGGAAATCCACCCAAGGGATAAGAAACAAACGAACTTGCCAATTAAAGGGAATCCACCCAAGAGATAAGAGAATAAAAGAGAGAACTCTAAAAAAGAGAAATTTGGAAAATATTATTAAACTTGAATTGAATTTATGAAATGTTACATCAAGTTATAAGGATTACAGAGAAAGTAAAGATCACAGAAAGACTTCATTACAGAACAAAACCCGAAACCAATTAATATGTAATGCCGAGTCTCGTGAGCGTCACGATCTCCTTAAAACAGATTCGTCGTCTCCCTGGTGCTCGAAGAAGTCACTCGACGGCCCGCTTCCTGCAGATACAATCCAAGGACAAGCAAGACCAACACCTAGACACTCACCCGGGCGAATCGGAACTCCGTCCGAGGCTATCACCCAAATACCACACTTTCCTTGATAAACTCCAAACCAAAAAACCTCTCTTTCTCGAGCCAGGTTTCACCTTTATAGGCTAAAGGTGAGACCCTTAACATTCAGGAAACCAACGTTTGGCAAGCCAAACGTTGGACTCCCTGGAGTAAATGACAATGAATGTCATTTATTCCAACAATTCCCCACATGAATGACATTCATGACCAAAGATCCTAAAAGACTGGGTGATAGATTCATCGAAGAAACCCGTGACAGAGAGGTAGTGTTATCTCGAACCTTCCTCAAAATATGTTTACTCTACTAACTAAACAAGAGACATGATGTCCTTTGAACCATTCATCATTGGGTGCACGATGACATATTCCACACAGAATCTTCCTAACATATTTCGCTTCTCACTTTTTACGCCCATTTCGCCATGGACATGCGCCGGTTCTGCAAGAGGTTTAATGTGAATTTTGCCCTTATTCACTCCTCCTAAACGTCCCACTTCTCACTCTTACATAGGTGATATCTCTGTAAATTAAGAGAAGCTCATGTTACTTTCGCCAATGCTTAGAGATCATTAAAAGCATAGCTTAATCCTTTCTTATGAGCATCACTGCTCATCACAGAATTTAATTTGTATATGTCCCCACAAGATTGTATCAAAGTTCCTGCAATTTGGTTGTCCCTTGAACCTAGATCTCGGATCTCCGGGCCAACTCAGGGCTGGGCATCCATTGCATCGACTTATTCTCTTTACGTTTTAGTCCCATTCCCTTCGATGACTTCAACCAACTCTGCTTAACTCCTTGGTTACGGGATTCAAGAATGTTATCCTTAGATTTTACATAATCTATAGAGATAACCCCAGTTGAGAGTTGTTGTTTAATGGTATTGTGTCTACGACGGATATAAACTGAGATTCTACCATTATATACATACCTATTTTGTGATCTACCAATAGCAAATTCTGATCATTGGCTAATGGGGATGCATATCGGAGGCACTAGCCTCGCCACCTGGGAATGTCCTTCAGGAAGGCGAGCCATTCCCCGCCTCTTCTCCACATTTGTCTAGTGTCATAAACCTCGCATTCCATCAGGATCCTCTGCAATAACTCCGGCTCTGGCTTTGAGGATTTCCATGATACCGCACCTCCCAGCGTTGTAAAGACATAACTACTCAAGGATTTTAAGTCTTTAACATTAGATATCCAATTAACATCACTGTATCCTTCAAGTACATCAAGATATCTTGTGTAGTGAAACCCATAGTCACGAGTGAATCGTAAGTATTTTAATACTCTCATTATTCCTTGCCAATGCATAGCCTCAGGATTGCTCGTGGTACCTACTCGCCTTATTAACCGCATAGGCTATGTCTGGTCTCAGACAACTCATTAAGTGCATTAGACTCCCCATCACCCTAGAGTATTCTACTTGGAGTTAAACACTTCTCCTTTATTCTGAAAAGCAAAGAGTTACATCTAACGGTGTTCGGCTATACTGCATTTATTCCACAAACTTCCCAAGAATATTGTCAACATAAGCAGACCGACTTAGCACGAAACCATCTGATGTTCTTGATTTTTATTCCCAAAATAACATCAGCAAGTCCCATGTCTTTCATGTCAAATCTTGAATTCAACATGTTCTTGGTAGATGTAATCATCTTATCATCACTACCGACAATCAGGATGTCATCTACGTACAAACATACAATGACATAGCCATGTTCATCATCTCGACATAGACACACACTTGTCACATTCATTGATTTTTGAATCCACGTGGACAACATAACGTTATCAAATTTCTCATGCCATTGTTTCGTGCTTTGTTTAATCCATACAAGGATTTCAAACCAATCTACGTGACTTTCATTTCTCGATCCGAGTTAAAACCCTCGTAGTTACCTCCATGTAGATTTCTTCATTCAAATCTCCATTTAAGAAGGTCGCTCGACATCCATTTGATGTACCTCAAGATCTTTTAGTGCAGCAATTGCAAGCACCATCCTTATGGAGTTTGATTATTCTCACACAGAGAATACGTGTCAAAATAATCCGTACTTCGCTTGCCTATAGCCTTTGATCACAAGTCTTGGTTTCTAGCCTGTCTATTGATCCGTCTACTTTCTGTTTCCTCTAAAAATCCACTCTAACTTGGGGAGGCTACAACCCGACGAAGATCTACTAATTCCCAAGTATGGTTAAGGCAAAGATATGAATCAATTTCACTTTTAATTGCCTCTTTCCACTGAGACTCCAGAGTTCACTCCGCGCTCTTCTTATAGGTTTGAGGTTCCCCTACGAGCATGTATTATGTCGGAAAATCTCGACCAAAATGATTTTCTCGGCCTTGCCCTTTTACTCGCGCCCCCCGGGTTCTACCTCTCCATCAAAAGATCTTCATCCTTACTTTTTTCATGAATAGTCTCCAACACTGCTTTTGGATGAACTAGGTTTTTCCTTGGATCCGTATGGAAACACATCCTCAAAGAATGATGCATTCCTCGATTCCATTATCGTGTTCTGGTGAATATCCGGGATATTAGACTCATAAACAAGAAATCGATAAGTAGCACTGTTATGTGCATAACCAATGAAGATGCAATCTATAGTTTTAGGTCCTATTCTCACCTTTTTAGGTGAAGGAACTGCCACTTTAGCCAGACATCCCCACACTCGCAAGTATTTGTAGGATGGCTTCATTCCTTTCCATAACTCATATGGAGTATTTTCTGCTTTCTTTTTAGGTACCTTATTTAGAAGGTAATTAGCAGATAAAATGGCTTCTCCTACATGTTTCGTGGCAGTAATCGTAATCCTATCAACATCAGATTCATCATTTCTTTTAGAGTGCGACGTTTCCGCCTCACCCACTCCATTAGATCGCGGGCGAATAAGGTGTCGTGGGTTTCATGTATAATCCCATGTTGAGCACAAAGGCCAACAAATGGCGATTCATACTTCCACCTCGATCACTTCAAGACTTTAATTTTCCTCTATCGAGTTGATTCAACTTCGTTTTCAGAGAACAAATTTCATCACGCTCACCCTTATACTTTTAAGTAAGTACATACAAGACTCGTGCTATCATCCACAAAGGTAAATAAATATTTATTACCACCTCTTGTTTGTACGAGCTTCAAATCACATATATCACTATGGATTAAGTCAAGAGGTTCAGTGTGTCTTTCAATACTTTGAAAAGATGACCTAGTTAGTTTTGCCTCAACACAAGTTTCACACTTGTGCTTTGCATCAATTTGGAAAGTTGGTATATGATTTAAGTTAATTAATTTACGTAATGTATCATAATTAACATGTCCTAAATCTACCATGCCATAGATTAGATGACTCAAGAATATAAGCAGAAGAACTAGCTTTATTCATTTCTAACTTAATGATAGTCATTACATTAAGCTTCCACATACCGCCACTCATATACCCTTTTCCGACATACATTCCGCTCTTTGATAGAACAAATTTATCTGACTCAAACACCAATCGAAATCCATGACTATTCAGCAAAGAACCAAACACCAAGTTCTTGCGGATTTCAGGTACATATAACACATTTGTTAGAGTCAAAAATTCTTTCCGTAAGTCATCTTCAAGACCACCTTGCCTTGCTCCTTTGATATCTGATGTGGCAGAAGTTCCCCTATGAACACTTTTCTCCGCCTCACTGGTTCAAAGGTGGAGAACATCATCTTATCGTAACATACATGGCGGGTGCCATTCGTTGTCAATCCACCATTCCTCGGGATTTGATCCCACCCAAGTTCACCTCACAGAGATCATTGCAGCCGAGGTCAATTCTGCATTAATATCCTCGAGATGTCGTCAACCGCTGGCTGGCTTCCTTTGAGTTGTTTCTCTTCTAAGTCCGCAGAATCGTAAGATTTGTGACCTTGCCTCCCACAAATAAGCATTTCCGATGAACTGCTTGAACACTTCTTTGGTCCCAGCTTAGTGCCTTTTCCTTTGTTGTTGCCTTTTTTGAACTTGGAACCTTGACCATGTTCCACAAAGTTAGCCTTTAGCCTCATTGGGATTAAAATATTTTCCTCCTGATCCTTTATCGCCTTCTTCGATAAGCCTAATAACTAGATCCCCGATGCTCATCTCTTTCTCTTATGTTTGGAGGTAGCTTTGAAGCTCCTTCCAAGGTGGAGGCGTCAATAATAGCTGCCACTTGAAAAGTTTCGCTCAACATCATTCCCAGGCATGAATCTCACAAAGGATTACTTGAAGTTCTTGGACTCGACTCCACTACGCCTCAATCTACCATTTTATAATCGAGGAATCGCCCACAGCCAAACTTCTTGCCCCATCCCGGGCTTATATTTCCTGGCCTAGTGATTCCCATAGCTCGTCGCTTTTCTTATCTCAGATACACATTGTATAGAGAATCGCTTAAAGCATTCATGACGAAGTTCCCGCACGGTAGTCGACATACTTCAAGAATCCACAAAGACCGATGACTTGATATCGCGCTCATCTTCTCAGCTTCGGAGCTTCTTCACAAGACCAGCAAGATTCACAAGTGGTCAAATGTAATAGCATCTGCTGCCACCTTTGGAAATTAAGTCCACTCGAATTTCTCCCGGGGTTTTTCTCCGTGTGAGACAAAGATAGGCAATCAGAGTAGGCATCACTCGGTGCCAGAACACAAAGAGTGCTGCCACTTCGAGTGTATGCAAAGGGGAACCATGGTCTCCAACCAATGTCCATTTTTCTACAAAATTATAGAAAATTGATCAATTTCTATTCCCAAACCAATTCGCATAATAATTGGAATTAACACGTAACAAAGTATTCCCTGTGAAAGATCAGGTAAAACCCGAGCCAAACAACTACAAATTTACTTAGATAAATCCTCTGCTTGTGAGTTTCCAAATTCCTAAGACCACAAAGGAATTAGCACAAACTCACAAAGTGAGAATAGGGTTTTAGCCTAAAAGACTTTTCTCCTTATCATATATTCCTCGCAAGAAATATCACAACAAAGCATGTGGTTTATTGGGATGAGACTTGGCTCTTGAACTCAAGGTCATGAGTTCCATTCCCTCTTTTGTATTTTTTATTTATTTTACAAAGGACTTTCCAACAAACCAAGTTGTTTGTTTGGTGTTTCTGTCAACGGTGCATTTCCTCGTCAGATTCAAAAGGAAAAAACCTCAAGGCCAAATATGATTTTTTTTTTTCCTTTTTTTTTTCTTTTTTTTTTTTTCCGTGACTTCTTCTTCTCCAACCAACCAACTCTGTTTTTTTTCCAAGAACAATCTGTTTTAAGTTTGTTACATCTGTTACAAGGATTACGTGAGAAAGTAAAGATCATGTAGAAATACTATTATAATAACAAAACCCGAAACCAATTGTAATATCCTCGAAATATACCTAACGCTTTTCGAACTGTTTGTGTGGTATACAAAAGTTAAATGGGAATTTTCGAAATAAAATAAGAGACCTTAATTAATAATGGAGCCAAGGGTAAATTAGTCATTTACCACTGAAGGATTTGTGAATTGTCATAAATGAAAAGATGGATGCCAAAGTAGAAATTTAATAAGTCATGGATTCAAGACAATTAGAGAAAAGAGAATATAAATGAACAAAGAATGGAAGGGCTTAAGTGCAAAAATGGGAAAAGAAGCCAAAAATGGGTTTTTATTGTTTTGGCCAAACATGGCCTTAACAAACATGGGATTTAAGACAAATTTGGTCTCCAAATAGAGAGAAAACCGTAGAGAGAGAGAGGAGAGCAAAAGGAGAAAAGAAGAGAAGAGGAAGAATTAGGGAACCAAGATCAAAGGTATGGAAACTAACTAAGTTATGGATTCTAAGAGATTATGTATGAATTGCCACAGCCAGTTGGTTAGTAGTTTGTCCCCAAACTTGGGGTTTTGCTAGGGTTTCATCTAACCCAAAAATGAGATGGTGCTAAGGTGGGCAAACCCCATATGGCACAATAAGCTCATGAAATCCTTTCGAGGATGAATTCATGGTTAATCGAGAATAATCGAATTAGGTTTAGAATAAATCCTAACAAATCCTTGAGTTTGATTTGTGTAGAGTTATAACCTGCTATTGGAATGGGTTTTGAAGTAATTCATAATAGGTCTTTGAACTAAGATAAGTATTGAAGGAAGAATTGAATAGAAAAGAGATTCCAAGGTGAATTAGAAATGGTTTTGATGTGTGTTTGAAGTATAGAGTTGAATGGTAGTAAGTATGGAAAATGTGAGAAAAACACACATTCCGACACTTTCGCGACATGTACCGGTACACCTTGAACATGTACTGCACATGTTAGGTTCTGGTCATTTTTGTCAAGACATGTACCTAAGACATGTTAGACATGTACCGGTACACCATGTCTCCGCATTCCCGCCGAATTCGCTTTTAGATTTTGGCCATAACTTCCTCATTTCTTATCCGATTTGAGTGATTCAAGTGGCCAATTAAAATAGACTGCAAGTAAAACCATCCATATAGAAATAGATATTGTCAAATTCTGACTCTAAGTGGTCGAAAAATCCACTCAAAGTAAGGCTATGTGCAAGCCAATTCCTGCATTAGTCTTGAATATGGAGTAAATCCGGGATTGTTTCTGACGTACTCTGAGTTTCCTCTGTTCGAATTGGGTGGTTCCAGTTGAATATGAACCCTTAGCACCTTAGCTTTAAATAAGTACAAGGGACCTAGTGTCAAAATAAGGAAGTTAAGACCCTGAAAAAATAAGTAATACAAACTGTCACTAGAAAAATCTGTAAAATGACTAGTTGGCATGAAAATGCCATAACTTTAGTTTGGATGATCCGATTGGATTGATTCCAATTCCTAAATAAATTAGATTCATAGAGGAATAAGAATATATGAATGAAGTGTGATTTCATACACATCATACTATATAAGCATATGAAGTGCTATATGTAATAGCCATGAAACATGAATATGATGAATATAAGATTATATGATAAGATATGATAGGTATAAGTCATAAGATATGATGAGATATGATAGAACATGTCATAAGATATGATAGTCTAAAGTACACAAAATGTGATAGTACATATGAATCTAAGAGTAAAATGATATGAATATATGATAGTCATACCGAAATGAATAAGATGGAACATGCTAGAACACATGATAGAAATGCGTAAATGCTAAGAACGATAGAGATAAGTAAAAGATGACAAAGCATAAGAATAGGTATATGTACATGAATGATAGGCATCGTAAAGACACGCATGCAGGTAGTAATATGGAAAAGTACATGAAATACAATATAAAGACATCTGACAGTAGAAGTATGTATAGGAAAGTATATGAATATAAGTATATATGATAGGAATATATGAATGCAAGAGTGCATAGAGGCATTCATGTTATATGATAGATTTTAATAGAGCGATACAAAGACAAAACGAAATGATAGCAAAAGATATGAACCATGAAAAAGAACTGAAACAGGAACATGAACATGAAAAGCAATATGTCATGAACACAGAATATGAGTAAGATCCATTATTAGTTATGACAGAGATATGATCATATGACTACCTAGTACCAAAGAATGAATGAGTGGACGTTCTGATTAGTGCTCCTAAGACTCGACCAGCACTTCTATGATTCCCGATTAGTGCTCCTAAGACTCTCGACTAGCAATTTCAGACCCCCGATTAGTGTTCGCACCGATTAGTACTTCAGACTTCGATTAGTGCCCTAAGACTTCCTCGATTAGTACTGCACTCGATTAGTGCTACGACACTCGCTCAAGACTTGCAGATTCCGCCAAGTACACGGCACCAAGACTAGATAATAAATTCCTTCTGTGTACTTATTGTACTGCGTCCTACTCATTTCTTATGATTGGTCTAGGTAGTCAAACAGATACATGATATGAGAAGCATAGCACTGCTATGTGATGAAAGTATAGACAGTTACAAGAACAAGAAGAAAAGTACAATATGACAGTATATGAAAAGTACATAGTACACGAAAAGGATATGAACAAGTAAAGTACGGAAAGTAGATAGAAGAGAAAGGTATATGAAAATTATAGTATATGAAAACACATGAAAGCCTATGTGAAAACCTATGATAGTATATGATACGATAGTAAAAGTATAAGTCTCATACTCCTACGGGAGATATGAAAGATGAGATAGAATGGTATCTAGACTACCTCCACGGAGAGTAGTAGACTTCGGTATCCGGCCATAATTCCGGTATTTCACCCATCTCATGACTCAAGATAGGATGGCACCGTTGAGTTGCGTGAACTCAGTCCAGCTTACAAGAGCTATCGACAAGGGGGTTTATTGCAGACCGAGCACTTCACTCACTGTGGCGCCTTCTCGTTCTAGTTGCGAAGAAGAGGGGCAAGACCCTTCGACTGTGAATTGGCTATAGACTCGCTGAACGGTTGGCGGATCCGCACCCACTCCATTACCGGGCGATTGATGATTTATTTGATCGCTTGAGAGGAGCGAAGTCTACCCAAGATGTACCTTCTCGTGACCACCACCATCACCGGCGCCAGTGGCATGACATCCCTAAGGCAACGCTAGACGCCAAGCATGCGCACTTCGAAGCCATGCGCGATGTTCGATCGATTTAACACGGCATCGGGCGGATTCCGGCGGTGAACGCCGCCCATCGGCGAATGAATTCGAATGATACTTGATCCGACCCCAAAACGAGTAGGGAGCAATGAGTATCACTTCGAGGATTGTTTTACAAATTGCTAAGAGACCATCACAGACGCTAAGTTCGGGCGCGAAGTTTTGGCTTACCGAGGTGAGATTTTTGGGACAATCACGAATGTCGCATCGGAGTGTCACGACCCAGAGAAGGTTGAGGCAAAGTTGATGCGTTGGGAGAGACCGACTGTCAATCTTCGAGATACGTAGTTCTGATCGGGCTAGGTATTACAGAGACGCGATAAATGGGTACAAGTTGTCCATTCTCGCGTGATCAGAGGATTTCGCCACGGGATATTAACTCCATGGTTGGACGACCACCATAGAGAGATTGGAGGATACTTGGAACACTTCTGGGTATGGGTGTTGGTAGCAAGAGGGAGGATCGCTTCTCCTAGTTCGGAGAAGAGGTACACTCTGCTTCACATTAGTTTCATAACTAGTGGCCAGATCAGTACGAAAGGACGGATCGTCCCCCGCAGACAGGATCCCAAGACTTTAGGACAATGCACCCCCATTAGCCGTGTGACGTGAGAGCATACGCCCATTCCTCCACACCTTAGTACGGGTTAGAGGAACCAGCCGCCGGGTGCTATATAAAGCACTTCCAAGAATACGTATAGCCGAGGGGCCAGAGTGTGGGTCGAAGTCAGGGACAGATCAGAGTTGCGCAGCAGAAGCGTGGTGGACCTTAGGTGGCAGACCTATCGGGTTGTTGATCAGGTCGTGCCTTACATGATGAGCTGGATACCATCGGGTTGTCAGTAATCGAGACCTTATCCGGCTTGTACACTCGACACCCGCACGATTTAGGCTTAGAGGTTAAGGCCCTTATAGCTAAGTATAGATGTTCTTCCCTGTGTGGTGTAGTGAGAGCTGACCCGATAGGTCGGGATTATGAGTGAGAGATCTCTCGAGATTCGCTCACAGAACTGTGGATCGGGTTGTCACAAAGATGACACACGCGCTCATGTGCACAACATCGCATCGAGACTCGCGTGGGTGCACTGCGACGGCCATTCACCACTCTCGTGAGTGTGGGTTGAGTTTGTCTTTAGACTACGTCCAAAGAAGACTCATAGTTGAATTAGGGAAATGTAATTGTGCCCGATGTGTGTTTAAGCCGCTATGTTGCCCGATATGAAAACACATCAAGCAAATTATCACATAGACTTAAAGTCGAAAGGGATAAGAGTCGGAGTGACTTTAGATGAAAACACACGACAAAGTTATCATGTAGACTTAAAGTTGAGTGATAGGAGTCGGGGGTGACTCGAGGTTTGGATACCCTTTGGAAATTGCATTGGGTGTTGTTGAGCTAGCAAGGGCTCGCTATATGGATGTCATGCATGGAATGGATTGAGCTGATACCCATTGGATTGTCGACGCGACCTCGAGAGGCTACATACACACCGCTGTGGTCAGGGTAGGTTACGCTATAATGGATTATATACGGTGAGGTTAGAGGACAAGCCGTGAGCATGTCCCCGGGTCATATGGGTAGAGGAGCAATTGCCCTATGGAATTCTTCGCCTCTACAACAATGCTTACAGGCGAGCATATTGCATGGCACCGTACGAGGCATCGTACGGGAGGCCATGTGTAGATCACCGTCATTGACCGAGGCGGGAGAGAGCTCCATCACTGGTCTTGATTTGATTAGAGACACCTCCGAGAAGGTGAGCTTGATACGATAATGTCTTCTCACGGCTCGCAGCCTGAAGAGCTGGCGTTAATGTACGACGCCGACCCTTAGGGTTCGTGTTAGTGATCACGCTTCCTCAAGGTGATTCCTAAGAGAGGAGGATCGTGTTCCCAGTTATAATGAGAAGCTATCGCCGAGATTCATTGCACCTTTCGAGATACTCGAGAGAGTAGACACTGCTATGTGACGGCACGTTATCGCCCGCAAAGCATGTCGTGTCCCCTGAGGTGTTGCACGTCTCCATGCTCCTGATATATATACCTGCATCCAAACATGTGGTGGATCGGGGATGCATTGAGGTCGACACTAACGGGACCTTCGAGGAGGACCAAAGTGTACATTGTTGAGGCCGATCGTCTTGCGACGCAAGACCGCAGAGATTAGAGAGAGTGCTGGCATGCACCGTGGAGTGGAGGAGTCAACGTGGGAGCCGCGGAGACACGATGCGGGCCACCTATCCCTTCTTGTTTAGGGATGAAGGTACGTAGTTTAGTCGTTTAAGATTTAAATGACTAGTTTACATGCATGGTAGAGTGCGCGTTGCATATGCATGTGCGTGATTGTGATTGTCCTGAATTTCGGGACGAAATTCCTTTTAAGGAGGGGAGAATGTAAGACCCGAGAAATTCCAATTTCTGGAATAAGGGCAAACTGCACTTTGATTACAAAATTGTAATTTCGTTAAAATCCATAATTAATTTCAGATCTCGGATGAAGAAATGGATTGAAATTGGAATCGCTCGCTAAATCTAGTTAACACGTAAAATTCCATAATTTTTCTCGGCACACGGAAGTTCCGTGACGCGCTGAGGTATCGCGCATTTCGCGCCAGAAATCGGGATGATGGCGAAAGGCATATATAGTGAATCTACGTACCATAAGTGGTATGAGTAGAGAAATAATGAAAATAGATGACCGAAGTAGTGCCGAATATCGATTCTGGTAAAAGAGGGACATAAAGGTCATTTTTGGAAAGTTTAAGTCACTAAGTGACAAAATAGGAAATAGTGCATCTTCTCCACTTAAACACCAAGACCAAAAACGTGAAATCCATTCTTGATGCAGTGAGCTCCAAATTTGAGAGCTTTTAGAGAGAGAGGGTGCTTCTCTCTAGAAATGCGGACGATCCGACCGTCGGCGGTCTTCGGGGCAAGAAGGAGAAATGTTCTACGCGGGACAGGCTACGCGTGGACTCCGGGATCGGGAGTTTCTTCAAACTCCTTGAGGTAGGATTTTCTCCCTACTTGGGTTTTACTCCCATTTTAAATGTTTTACTAATGTTTCGGTTGAATGAGGCCGTGAGGGGCCGTTGGATCGGTCCCAAAACATGGGACCGAATTATTGGAAATTTTTTTAGAAACTTTGGAGGTCGCTTTCGTATAGTCCCACGTAGGGGCTGTTTGGGTTGATTATGTGTTGATTTATGTATTAATTGGTGCTTGGTATGCATTGGGCTCTGAATGGTCAGGTGATTGCTAATTCACTAAGTGAACCTGTTTTGTGATTTTCCGAATAGTAACGAGTTTCACTATTCCCTAATGTTGTTCTCAAAATATATTTTGTGAAAATATGCGCTTATCGGGATTTAAATTAAATTGCTCGTGTTTGATCATTAGCCCAAGTGAGCTAATTTTTGATGTGATGAAATGTATACTGCATAACATGATTGTGTGATTTTATTTATGTGAATATATTCGTGGTTATATATTTGCATGTGATTAGATTGAATCGAACTGCATACATGCATTCCATATGCACCGGGAACATCCTAGAGCAGGTTAGTGCACATGAGATGAGCCTGTGGTAAAACAAGGTTCGGAGGGTAGTCTAAAATGTTAATTATCGGAGGGTAGTCCAAACTAAATAATATATCAACTGCCTGAGCTACTCGCTTGGATATATATATTCATCTGGAGGGTAGTCCATTACCTCCAAATAATATATATCAATCGCCTGAGCGTCCAATCGGATATATATTATTCATCGGAGTGCTGCTCCACAAATAAACGAATATTCTCATACGAGGCTTAGCGAGTGTGAGAGTCGGTGAGTTACTCTGATCCGAGTTGGTCATGACATTCAGCAGGATCACGCGATTCATTAACGTATGCTTTTACTTTGAACATCGTAGACCGCACTTAGTGGTGAGTAGCCCACTTGCATGCATTCTCCTTACTGAGCTAGCTCACCCCCGTCGGGCTGAACCCCTCTCCCCCTTTATTTCCAAGGTGCACAGGAGCGTGCGAGGGGACGCCGTCCAAGAGGTCGAGGTCTTGAAGAAAGCCAGTGTGGCTTTGATGATCGCATATGGCTAGAACTCTTTAAGTTTAATATATGTATTGTTTAAGAGTAAAATATTAACTCTTGTAACTATTGGGTATATAGTTGGTTTCATAGTTGGCATGTACATTGAGTAT
>JAEQBH010006938.1:0-179170 GCA_016808115.1 Tetrastigma voinierianum | reverse complement strand
TTCTCGGATGATAAGATATATGAACCTTATTAATGAGATTCATTGATGAATCCCTACGGGATTCATTGTTATGACATGAATCTCTGATTCATTAATAAGCGCATTAAGTTCATGCTTATTTTCCGTGTATGTGGTCATTCACATTTACTCTTGCTCACCTTGAATGACCATTATGAAGAATATGCCTCATTAAAACCTTACTAGAGTAAAGCTTGGAGTGGGAAAACCTAAAGAAGGAAAAAGAGTACATAATTCTTATCTCAGTTATTTGGGGAAATACATTGCCCGAAAAGAAGAAAGAAAGAAAAGAAATCAATGATAGAAGAAGATTATCGCGAAGAGTGTACAATGCTTGCTCCCCCTTTTGTCCTACATCTCATCCCTTAAGGCCAGATTTGAGCCATCGTAGTCAATTTTGGATACTAGTTCTTGAATTTCTTTATGTAGGTAGTGCCTTTGTAAACCTATTAGCGGGTTATCCTTTAGATCGAACTTGTTGAATATCGATAACACCACACTCTTGAATATCATGCGTAAAGAAGAATTTTGGGGATATGTGCTTCGTTATCACGCTGATATCAGGCCTTCAATTTACGCTACATGCATGTTGTATTATCTTCATCTGAAATTGTTGGTACATCTCTTTGATAAGACAACCCCATGTTTTATGGATATGATTGATTATTGACCTAAGCCGAAACACGTTTCTCGGCTTGCTTCATAGATTCTTAGGATTCTGCATGGTTTGATGATGTGGCCGTAATTGTTTGCTTTGTGGAATGCCAAGATATAGTAGTGCCACCATATAGGAAGACATAACCCGTTTGTGATCATCCATTATGAGAATCGGACAAAACCACATCTTGCACTAACCTACCAATCGGACTTGGGCTGAAGAGAATAATATAAACCCGGCCTCCGATTTATTGCCTCTAAGATATCGAATATACATTTAACCCCTGTCAATGTCTGTTCTTGTAGGGGAAGAACTATATCTTGCTAATAGATTTACGGCAAATGATATATCAGGTCGAGTGTGACTAGCAAGATACATTAGTGCACCTATGGCACTCGGATATGGTACTTCGGGACCAAGCAGTTCTTCATCATTTCCCTTAGGTCGAAAAGGATCCTTAATAGTTTCAAGTGATCTCACAACCATCGGAGTACTTAATGGGTGTGTCTTATCCATATAAAATCTTTTAAGGATCTTTGATATATAAGTAGATTGGTGCATAAGAATTCCATCCTTGAGGATATTTACGTCTGGCCAAAGGCAATCTTACGATATAAAGTGCTTTCATTTCAAATTCCAATTTTAGGCAATTTCGCGACCTTTGAAGCTCTTGAGGGTTAGGTGATGTTAAATCATCAACATATCTTGCAATTATCACAAATTGTGGCGATATCTTTTTATAAAAACACACGGACAAATAGGGTCATTATTATAACCTTGTTTCTTAGTATTTAGTTAAGCGATTATACCTCATACGTCACCTTGTTTTAAGCCATAGAGACCTTTGGAGTTTATTGAATAAAGCTCTCTTGGGTTAGGGTCATGCACAGTCGAGCTAATTGTAATCCTTCGAGGGATTTTTCATATAAAAATGTCATTATTAAAGTGGCGAGTGATGCAGGGTAGTGAATGATTACATCCATAAGGCGCATTCCAAGTTTTCTAGAAATTTGCCCGGACTAATTAAAAATCGAAAAGTTGTGGCATCCACCACAGGAGAATATGTCTCTTCATAATCAACATCGGGTCTTTATGAGAACCCTTGGGCAGCCAATCGTGCTTTATACCTAACAACTTCATGATTCTCATTTCGTTTTCGCACGAAAACCCATTTATATCCTACAGGTTTTATACCATAAGGCGTCAGGACAACAGGTCCAAAAACTTTACGTTTTGCTAGCGATTTTAATTCACAATCTATGGCCTCTTTCCATTTGGGCCAATCTTCTCGATGTCTACATTCTTCCATAGACATTGGTTCCAGATCCTCATTTTCATTTGCAACATTTTGCGCAACATGATATCTGAAATATCGTCGGCTTGATTATTTCATTTTCGGTTCCATCGTTCCCAGTCATAACATAATTAATAGAGATCTCTTCATTTCCATCAATCTTAGGTACCTTATTCTCTTTAGGCCGGCTCATGCGGGTTTTTCTTGGGGGAAATTTTCGGTGGTCGATATTTACCTCGACTTAGTCATTTGTATCCTTTGCTCCTTTTCGCTACGGTTATATCACTGGGCAAACGGGTCTGGCGCTTGAGTTGTCCCTTTATCTCATTAGCGGTAATAAGTTGTCAGCCGGGGAACAACAATTATCAGGAGCATTCACCCGTGAATATATGTGACTTAGTTACTCTTTTTGGATCGATGCATCGTCGCGGTTGACTTTAAGTTTTATGTAAAATGAATTATCTTTTGAACTTCCTGTTTCACACATTTTTTTCGTTCGAGGATCATAGTGGAATGATGATAATTCATTCCGGTAATTACCAAGCCCCTTAGTTTCTCCCAATGTTGGGTTAAGTTTTCATCAGTAATGATCGAGCGTCATGATAAATAAATCTCACAGCCAGATGGTTCGAGATATTTAATAATAGATGGAGATTCGCCTTGACATATATTCCCAATGTAATGGCCGTACCAGGAAATAATACAAGTTTTAAGGATTTGATAAGTTTCACCAACTTGATAGTAGGTGGGGCCAAGTTGACTTTTTCAAGGATGAATAATTTTGGGTTGACTAAGGCAGCATTTCGTATGCCTCGTCGATACGAGTTCACAGGCGTGTTGAACATCAAAATTCGACTTACGGATAAGAAGTTATGGCCCTGGTAAGGATTCAAACGCGATATTTTATCGGTTCAAGTCAGCCGGGGATTTTACCCAAAACAACCCTAAGATATATAAGCCCTAGTTTTGGGTGCCAAGTGAGGATCCAACCCCCAAAACGAGAAAATCCCAAAGGCAGAAAACCGGCCCAGGTCGTTTGACCCGTTCAGACGATCGGGTTTGGTTGTGGGGCGATTCCGGCCACCACTATTAATAGCGCGGACGGGGAGGAGCGCCACCACCGGGCGATCTT
Organism: Tetrastigma voinierianum; assembly: GCA_016808115.1. Lineage (NCBI taxonomy): Eukaryota > Viridiplantae > Streptophyta > Magnoliopsida > Vitales > Vitaceae > Tetrastigma > Tetrastigma voinierianum. The sequence continues at coordinate 176,068 of JAEQBH010006938.1, read as the reverse complement.
GGCGTAAATTTCCACTGACTGCTTGGCTGTAGAACTCTCCGGGATAAGGCCTTAGAGTCTGACGGCGGCCGCCACCATTGGGTCGCAGATTTTCATTTTAAAGCCATTCAAAGCGACCCATACCCCTCTCCCACAATTTATGGACCCTACGAGACTGTTCAGTGGTCCTTTTCTCCGGTCGTCCTTTGTTTGAAGATCTTTGCAAAAACAAATTTGGCCATTGTTAGGTCCGAGTTTTGAGGCCACACTGGCAACCTTTGGACCAAGGTAAGGGTACTGATGTGTTCCTGGTCTCTTGGGCTTTCCATTGATATGTGGTTTGTGAATTTTGGAAGTCGTTTGGTTAATTTTCCATTTTTGGGTCATTTAGGGTAATTCTGAGAAGGTGGGATTTGAAATTAGTACCAATTGGTCGAGGTTGGCAAAGGTGAAGATGGATTAGTGAAATTGGATGTTTTTATGAATTATTGGGCCAGTTGATTTGAAATTAACTCGGTGAAAAGCCCCAATTTTGAATTAGGGCTTATGGAATACAACATAGTGGATATCGGTCGATTTATATGGATTTAAGTAGTCAGAAATTGATACAAGACATTTGGGGCATCCCAGTGTCTTTGGTTAGTTATTAGACTTTTAAATGGTATTTTATTAAATTAGGACACTCACGTTGAGCACAGAGACGATTCGACGAGGGGACGGGAATTTGAACATCATGTCTATTAGTGGTTTATATATTTTAGATGTTTTGGGATTATTATATTGAGTATATAATTATTGTTAATTATTTAATAAATATATCATTTGATCGAATGGTTGGTTATCACGTAAACGAGAATGATCTGTTTTCATATAAGCAGTTATCATTTCATGTGAATTTTGTCAACATTTTTAAATATTTGGAAGTTTCTTGAGTTCATGGATGAGTCTGTGGTATTTAAATATGTTGGGTACGTGGATTGAGGTTTTAAACCACTTTGAAAATTTATTTATGTAAGGAATGGATTTTGAGATTTTTATGATTTTAAGCATGTCAAATATTCTTATAGTTTTGTGTGCTTAAAATTGGTTATAGATGAATACTTTCATTATGGTATTTCTCAATTTGAATGAATTCATGAATTGCGATTATCAATAAATTTGATTAAGTTGTTGAAATTAAATTGATAAATTCTTAATTTATAATACGGTATACGTAACATCCGAAATATCACACTGCTTGATTTTAAAGCTTGTTTAGGGTATATTATAAGCTAAATGGAATTTTTCGGAAATAAAACGAGAGACCCGGAATTAATAATAAAGCCAAGGGTAAATTAGTAATTTACCACTTGAGGACTTAAGTGTCATAGATGAATAGATTGGATGCAAAAATAGAAATGTCATAAGTTAAATTGAGAATAGAAGAGAAATGGGAGGACTAATAAGCAAATAAAGAAAGTTAACTTGAAATGGGTTTTGGAGACGAACAAGGCCTTAGCAAACATGGGATTTTAAGACCAAATTGGTCTCATGTTTTGGGGAAAGGTAGAAACCGTAGAGAGAGAAGGGGAAAGGAGAGAAGAAGAAGAAGAGAAGAAGAGGAGAAGAGGGAGAAGCCAAGCAAGCCAAGGTATGGAACTTTGGATTTTGTATGGAACTACATGGGTTTTTAAAGCTTTGAATGGTTTTCCATGCAATTGTATGGTTATTAGTTGTCTCCAACCTAGGGTTTTGCTAGGGTTTCATCCTAACCAATAATTATAAGTAAAGTGGATAAAGCGCCAAAAAGTACGAGAAGCATAAAAATCCTCTCTTTGAGGATGGATTCATAGTTCAATGGCAAGTACTTGAGTTAGGGTTTAGAATAAAGCCACTAACTAAATCTTCCATATTAGAGTTATGTAGCATGGGTTAAGTCCATATAATGACGGGTTTGAGTAAATCGTGATAGGTTTTGAATAAAGATAAGTATTGAAAGAGGAATTGGATAGAAAAGATTATAAGATGACTTGGAAATGGTTTAGATGTATTTGAAGTATAGAATTGGTTTGGGTATCAAAGATATGTGGAAAAATGGGAAACACACATTTTAGGGCATTCGGGTGACTCTGTGCCGGTACACTTTGAAAGTGTGCGGTACACTTTCGATTCTGGTCATTTTAGCGAGAAGTGTACGGTACACATTAGAGGTGTGCTTGGTACGCACTGTTTTGTTTTAGGTTTGACCCGATTTTGTATTTTATAGTAACTTGCTCATTTCTTATCCGATTTGAGTGATTAAAGTGGCCAATTAAAATAAACTTCAAGGAGAACCATCCATATAGAAATAGATATCGTCAAATTACTTGACTCTAAGTGGCCCCAAAAATCCACTACAAGTGGGGCCGAGTAATATGAGCCCAATTACGGTTTCGGTGTTGAACATAGAAGTCGGGTTGTTTCGGACGTAACGGAGATCCGGTGCTCCGAGGAATTAGGTTATTCAGTTGGAATAGAACCCATAGCACATAACTTTAAATAGTATAAGTACATAGTGTCAAAATATGAGAGTTCTAAGACCCCGGAAAATGATAATACAAACTGTCACTAGTAAAATCGGTAAAATGACTAGTTGGCATGAAAATGCCATAACTTTATTTTGGATGATCCAGTTTGGATTGATTCCAATTCCTAAGTAAAATAGATTCATAGAGAAATAAGAATATATGAATGAGGTGTGATTTCATACATCATACTTCATAGAAAGTATATGAAGTCTTTATATGTAATAATATGAAACAAGGAAAATATAGAAAATGCAATATGTATAGATATGTTCGCCAAAACGTGAATATGATATTAATATAGGATATGTCATAAGATATAGTAGGTATAAGTGCATAAGATATGATAAGATATGATAGGATATGTCATAAGATACGATAGTCTAAAGGTACACAATTGATAGGCACATATGAATAAAAGATTATATGTTGTGAACATATGATTGTCATACATGTGAACCGAATAGATGGAACATGATAGAAATATATAGAAGAGTATATGAATAGATAAAAGGCGCCCAGTAGAATATGTAAATGATAAGGAATATGATATAGGCGTGCTCGAAGAATAAGATGGAACATGCTAGGAACACATGGTAGAAGGCATAAATGATAAGAACAATGGAGATAAGTAAAGATGACAAAGCATAGGAATGAGAACATTTGCACTAAATGATAAAGTACATATATGAAAATGTGAATGAGTAAAGCTACGTGATACTAGGAATATAGAAAGTAAAGAATAATTTAAATCATGATATTAGAAATGTATAAATGATATAAAAAGAGATATGACTATATGTAATATATAGATATATGAGAAACTAGTAATATATGAAACTACGAGATATGAAATTAATATAAGTAAAGTAATGGCCAGTATATATCATGCTTGATTATGATAACAATAGTTATTCATGCTTATGAAATATGTCTGAAAAAAATAATAAAAGGCCGATTATGCACTTAGGACACAGTAGAGGATAGATAGAAGCGTGCTTATAGGAAGATACGATTCTTCTGACATATTCATAGACAGATAGTAAGGGGCCGTTTGGGTCGATGATATAGATCGATTTGGATCGGGTGGCCCGGTCACCCTGATAGGCGAGATCAACGCCTCAAATGCGGTGATAGTACCTTCGGTGCAGGTAGCATATGACATAGGTCCTTTGTCTCAAATGCCGGTGATGAGTACCTTCGGGTATTAACGGACGAGATCAGCGCCTGATACGGGTGATAGTACCTTCAGTACACATGGTTTCAGTATCCGCTTCTAAGGTATTTGCGGACATGAAACCAAAAAAGGAAATGATATGTATAGAAGATATGACTGATATGAGCGTAGCTGTATGCGATGAATCTGAGACAATTACGAGAGCAGTAGTGCCAGTATAAATTGATATGAAAATAAGTATATGAACCTTGAAAAGTACAAAAAGTATACAAAAAGCCTGAAGTATAGGATAGATAGAATAAGAGCGTACCAAATGTATATAAAGTATAGGAATAGTACGGGATAACGAGGATATAAGAAAAGTACAAGATGAACACCTATAATAGGAGAGTATACAATAGTACAAGAGTGTAGAGAGAGTGAAAAATGCAATAAATCGTAAATAGAGAAAGATGAAAAGACATAGACTAGAGGCGTCTTTATGTAACTTGACAAGAATAAGACATTGAAAAGACATATAACAAGCGTGAAAGATGAATGCACGGGATAGTATAGGAATATAAGTACTCGAATAGGAATCTGAAAAGTATAAATAAAGGAGATGCTAAAGACGGGAACATGCCAATAGAAAAGATTGACATCTGATAGGAATGCTTCGGATGATAAGGAATTCGTTATAGAAATATGTTTAGATATATATAATGCATATGTATAAACATGTGGTCGCCATTGGTGGTTGTCCATCTTGTGTTCCCACTAGCGTAAAAGCTTAGCACGGTGTTCAATCAGTGAAGTCTGGCAGAGAAGACAAGGATAGAGGAAAGGACATTCCATGGCAAAGTAGGCTCGGAGATAGGTGCTCCTGGTATTTGCTTCCGCAATCTACGATGTTTTTGTAATAGAAATTGTACATGTATAAGTAGATGGGACTACGTATATGTGTATAGATTGTGACCAGGACGCGCGCTCCGGTGGTAGTTCTTTTGTATATGTACAAAATGATTTTGTTATTCTTCGCGAAATTGTTTGTGCACCCGATAGGTGCGATCTGACTTTGAAGAAACGAGGTCAATGAGTCTGATATATAGTATAGATAGTATCGCGCCCCGGACTTCGGTTCGGATCAGCCAATCTGGTCGGGCCGGGATCGGGGGTGTGACAGTATCGTTGGAAAAGTATATGTGAGTAAGGATACTGTGTTGCTCGTTATATTATAATACAGTATCGTTGGAAAAGTATACGTGAGTAAGGATACTGTGTTGGTCGTTATATTATAATACAGTATATTTGGAAAAGTATATGTGAGAAAGGATACTGTGTTGGTTGTTATATTATAATACAGTATCGTTGAAAAAGTATATGTGAGTAAGGATACTGTGTTGGTTGTTATATTCTGTCTGACATCGTTGGAAAGTATATCACGAGTAAGAATGCAGGTGTTGGTTGTTATATGTTGATGTACCGCTATCAGTACGGAGGGTTGATTCGATTATCCATATTATAGTGAAATGGGTTTACCACGGTGTCGTGAGGTTGGATTCATCCAACGGTTATATATTATTTCCGCGGCCGTGAGGTGGTTTACGACGGTTTATTGGTGTCACGTGATGGTAGGGTTTACGGGTTTATTAGTTGCGTGATGGCGGGTTTACCGGGGTTATTAGTTGCCACGTGATGGCTGGGTTTGCCGGAGGTTTATTGGTTGCCCGCGTGGCCGGGGTTGCGAAGGTTTTATTGGTTGCCCGGCGTGATGGCGCGGGAGGTTTGCCGGTGTGGTTGTCGCGTGGTAGGGTTGCCGGAGTTTATTAGTTGCCGCGTGATGGCGGGTTTGCCGAGGTTTATTAGTTGCCGCGTGATGGTAGGGTTTTACGGGATGTTTATTAATTGCCCGCGTGATGCATTTGGGTTTACGAAGGTTTATTAGGTTTGCCCGCGTGATGGCCGGGTTTACCATGAGGTTTATTAGTTGCCACGTGATGGTCAGTTTTACCCGGAGGTTTATTAGTTGTCACGTGATGGTCGGTTTTACCCGGAGGTTTATTAGTTTTCACGGTGACGTGAGGTTGGTTTCACCCAACGATTATACATTATTTCCACGACCATGAGGTCGGGTTTGCCCGACGGTTTATTACACTGGTTTTGCCACGGTGACGTGAGATTGGTTTCATCCAACGGTTATATATTATTTCCACAGCCGTGAGGTCGGGTCATCGACGGTTCATCATTATTATTATTACCACGACACCTTTTGAGGTTGAGGGTCGTCAGGTGGGGTGTCCCATGGTTTATGAAGTGTATATGGTACAATTTATGATGAGTACTGTAGTGCGGTATATGATGCCGTTGTTATATGGTGCAGTTTATGATATGAGTATATAGTGCGGTATATGATGGGTATATGGTACATGGTATATGATGCCAAGATTATATGAATGCGGTTATGATAATTATATGGTATGGTATATGATGAAATATGGTATGGTATGATGGGCATATGAATGCAGTTATGATTATATGAAAGTACGGTATATATGATGGGTATATGGTATGGTTTATGAAGTGTATATGGTACAGTTTATGATGAGTATATGGTACGGTATATGATGGGTATATGGTACGGTTTATGATGAGTATATGGTACGGTATATGATGGGTATATGGTACGATTTATGATGAGTATATGGTATGGTATATGATGGAAATATGGTACGGTATATGATGGGCATATGGTACGGTTATGATGATTATATGGTATGGTATATGATGGGTATATGGTATGGTTTATAAAGTGTATATGGTACAGTTTATGATGAGTATATGGTACGGTAAATGATGGGTATATGGTACGGTATATGATAGGTATATGGTACAATTTATGATGAGTATATGGTACGGTATATGATGGGTATATGGTACGGTTTATGATGAGTATATGGTATGATATATGATGGGTATATGGTACGGTATATGATGGGCATATGGTACGGTTATGATGATTATATGAATTACGGTATATAGTGGGTATATGGTATGGTTTATGGAAATGTATATGGTACGGTTGTAGTGAGTATAGTGCGGTATATGATGGGTATATGGAGTACGGTATATGTTGGGCATATAGTGCGGTTTATGATGAGTATGGTACGATTGCCCTTGATGGGTATGTATATGATGGTATATGTGCGGTTTATGATGAGTATATGGTATGGTATATGATGGGTATGTATTCACGATCATATAATTGGGCATATGGTACGGTTTATGATGATTATATGGTACAGTATATGATGGGTATATGGTATGGTTTATGAAGTGTATATGGTACAGTTTATGATATGAAGTACATATAAATTACGGTATATGATGGTATATTGTATGGTATATGATGGGCATATGGTACGGTTTATGATGATTATATGGTACGATATATGATGGGTATATGGTATGGTTTATGATGGGAATATGGTACGATTTATGATGAGTATATGGTACGGTTTATAAAAGATATATGGTATGGTACATTGTGGGTTTCTGAGTAAGCTATAACCATTTCAATAATTTTGGTTATTTTGTTTTCATGATTATTTGTGCAACATGAGGTTTATACACTTGATGCTCAATTTTTATATTGTAAGATAAATTCGAGTTATAATTTCGGTTAAATTTTGAGCCTCGGTTCATATTGTTGACTTAGTATAAGTTTGTTTGTGGAATGATGATTTTAAACGGGAACTTTGCAAAGTGGACGTGAAGTCTTGAGATAAGGAATTCGAAAATAAAAATATTATTTTCCTTATAAGTGCCTCATGAGATTTATTATCTCACGTTTGTGTTTTAAATTTGTTCCCCAGACCGGTGGCCATTCTTGAGACCTACGCATAGCGCCCGGCTTCTCGTCACTTTCGTTACCGCGTGTTCTGCGGTATTCTATCGTATCTATCTGCCTTTATTTTATTGGACTTATGTATTTCATTTGTACCTTCAAATTCCGCAAACACTCTGATCTTTCCGATATTAGTATTGAACTCAAATGAGTCCTTATTATGTGTGTTTGTGGTTATGACCTACAGTAATATAGGTCGGTTGTAGAGTTGAGCGGTTGTGGATCTTTTATATATATTGGGGTATTATACTATTGCATGTGCTTACCTTCTTCTTAAAGTGGGGTTCCGTTGGATAGTCCCCAGGGGATTATGCAGTGGGACTTCTTAAGCGGAAGGACAACCGGGGAATCTGGAGAAATTATCGGTCGAGTCCTATCGACAGTATCGAGCACGCTAAGTTTCCTAAATGCGGAGTTGTACATTCTTTGTCTGACTCATCCGATGTTTTAATATACCTTCCTAACCTTATCCCATAAATTTGATTCTGTTTCATTTATGTCTTTGGAAGATAGTTTTTTCTTCGATGGGCCTGAGAGGTAGATGTAGGTTTCGTAGGCCCGATTGGAAAGTTCATATGCACCTACTTATGAGGAGAATCTTGTGGCGCTGGCTCGATCACTCGAGAGTGGAGTTTCTTTGGTGTTGCGTGGCTCGTAGACTTAGAAGCGGTGGGTTTTTATTAATCCGCAGTTCCATGGTGGTTTATCTAGATAGATGACCGCGAGAGAAGATTTTGGACGAAGGTATGCAGTGTCCGGATGAGGATGTTCCAGTAGTGAGGGACTTTATGAATGTGTTTCCTAACGATCTTCTAGGTTTACCTCCAGAACGAGAAATAGATTTATTTATTTTTTTCCATTGACGATATCTTGGTGTACTCGAGAAGCGAGTTGGAGCATGAGAGACATTTAGGTTTAAGGGTGCGGACTTTGCAGCGGCTGATTTGTATGCCAGAGTTCGGCGAGAATCTGCAGATTTTGGTTGAGTCGAGTGGGATTTCTCGAACATGTGGTTCTATTGATGGCATTTATGTGGATCCTCAGAAAGTAGAAGCAGTACCCTCATCTCTTCCATGACACAGGTACGAATTTCGTGGACGAAATTTTTCTTTAAGGGGGGTAGGTTGTTACGACCCGTACCAAATAATACAAGTTTTAACAAAGTTTGTGATGATTGCACCAACCAATAGTAGGTGGGGGCCAAGGATTGTTTTTCAGGATGAATAATTTTGGGTTGACTAAGACCATTTCGTAGGCCTCTCGTCGATCTGAGTTCCGCAGACCAGGTTGAGGTTGTCAAAGAAATCGGAGCTTACGGATAAGAAGTTATGGCCCACTGGTAGTTCAAGCAACCAGTATTTTATCGATTTCAAATTATTGAGTTTTCTGAAAACAACCTAGGCTCTATATAAGCCCTAGTTTTGGGTGCCAAGTGAGGATCGACTGAAACCGGAGAAAATCCAAAAACCGAAAACCCTGAGGTGGGTCGTTTTGACCCGTTTTAATGACATGCGATCGGGTTTAATTTGTGAGACCGTTAGGCCACACTTTCTGCGGCTGCTCCCAGACGGGGAGGGCGCTACCGCGGGCGATCTTGGTAAGTAAAATTTCCACGGCCGGCCGCGGCCGGACAGCGCTGGATCGGTAGACAAACACGGCCGGCGTATACCATTAGTCGTCGGATTTTGTCATTTTTAAATATTCAGGGCCGACCCTTTCCTACCCACAGTTTTGTATCTCCATAAAAACTCATTTCGGTAGTCCTTTTCTCAGTTAAATCATTTGTTTGAAAATCTGGCAAAAAGCAATTCATTGCATTGTTAAATCGAGGTTTTTCGGGCCACCACGGCAACCTTTGGACCAAAGGTAAGGAGTCTTGATGTGTTCACAGTCTCTTGGGCTTTCCATTGATATGTGGTTTGTGAATTTTGGACCGTCGTTTGGTTAGTTTCCATTTTGGGTCATTTAGGGTAATTACCAGGGAAGGTGGGGTGAAATTGGTACTGTTGGTCAAGTTTGGAAAGATTGAAGATGGATTAGTGAAGTGGATGTTTTTATGAATTATTGGACGGTTGATTTCGAGGAAGTGGCTCTGGGTGAAAAGCCCCAATTTTTAGATCTTAGGGCTATAGGGCCTGCTGCGTAATTGGACCTATCAGTCCAATTTATATAGTTTCATAGTCCTAGAAATTATTCTAAGACATTTGAGGCATCCCGATATGCTTTGGTTTTGGTGTGGGCTGCGTGGTATTTTATTAAATTCACGGCACTCACGGCCGAGCACAGGCAATCCGTAGGGGAGAAGCCCGGGAGACCAGACATCCATAGATGCAGTAGTGGTTTATATATTTTAAATGTTTTGAAATTGTATTATATTGGTATATAATTATTGTTAATTTAATAAATATATCGTTTGATCGAATGGTTGGTTATGCGTAAAACGAGAATGATGCATTTTCACATAAACAAGTTATCATTTCATGTGAATTTTGTCAACATTTTAAATATTTGGAAGTTTTCGCGAGGATTCATGGATGATGCCGTGGTATTTAAATATGTTGGGTACGTGGATTGAGGTTTTAAACCACTTTGAAAATTTATTGATGTAAGGAATGGATTTTGAGATTTTTATGATTTTAAGCATGTCAAATATTCTTATAGTTTTGTGTGCTTAAAATTGGTTATGGTGAATACTTTCATTATGGTATTTCTCAATTTCGGAATGAATTCATGAATTGAAATTCATCAATAAATTTGATTAAGTTGTTGAAATTAAATTGATAAATTCTTAATTTATAATACAATATCGTTGGAAAAGTATATGTGAATAAAGGATCTTTGTGTTGCTCGTTATATTATAATGCGATATCGTTGGAAAGTATACGTGAGTAAGGATCTTGTGTTGGTCGTTGCCTATTATATCTGATATCGTTGGAAAAGTATATGTGAGAAGGATCTTGTGTTGGTTGATATATTATAATACGATCTTATCGTTGGAAAGTATATGTAGTGAATCTTGTGTTGGTTGTTATATTATAATACAACATCGTTGGAAAAGTATATGCAAATGGAAATCTGTGTTGGTTGTTATATGTTGATGTACCCGTATAGTACCCGGAGGATTGATTCGGTATCCATATTATAGTGAAATGGGTTTGCCACGATTTGTCGTGAGGTTGGATTCATCGAAGCGGTTGCCACGATATTTCCGCAGCCGATGAAACCGGTTTACGACCGGTTTATTGAATTGCCACGTGATGGCGGGTTACGGAGAGTTTTATTAGTTGCGTAGTGGCGATTTGCAGGTTTATTAGTTGCCACGTGATGGCGAGTTTTAGTTGCTTGGCGTGTTGGCCAGGATTTACGGAGGTTTATTGGTTGCCCGCGTGATGGTAGGGTTTACGGTTTATTAGTTATTCGCGTGATGGTAGGGTTCTGGAGGTTTATTAGTTAACGTATTGGTACCGGTTTACGGTTTATTAGTTGCCACGTATTGGTCGAGGTTTACGGAGTTTGAAATGGGTTCCATGTGATGGTCGGTTTTAACCGGAGGTTTATTAGTTCTTAATGTGATGAGTCGGTTTACGGAGGTTTATTAGTTATGCGCGGTGGCGGCGAGGTTAGTTTCCTGACGGTTATACATTATTTCCGCGGCCAGGTGAAGTCGGGTTTGCCGACGGTTTATTACCTTTGAGGGTTTTGCCGGTGGCGTGAGGTTGGTTTCATCGAGCGGTTATACATTATTTCCGCGGTAGGTAGTCGGTCATAGAAGCGGTTCATCATTATTATTATTACCGACACCGCTGAAGGTTGAAATTACGTGGTGGGGTGTCCCATGGTTTTGAAGTGTATATGGTACAATTTGCCAGTGGTATAATATGCGATTATATGATGGGTATATGTCTATTTCTGATGAGTATATAATTACGGTATATGATGGGTATAATTACGGTATATGATGGGTATGTAATTACGGTTTATGATGAGTATATGGTATGGTATATGATGGAAGTATGAATAAATTATATGATGGGCATATGAATGCCGGTTATGATGATTATATGAGTGCGGTATATGATGGGTATATGGTATAGTTTATGAGTATTATATGAGTACGGTTGCCAGTGATGGTATAGTGCGATATATGATGGGTATATGGTACGGTATATGATGAGTATATTATACGGTTTATGATGAGTATATGGTACGGTATATGATAGGTATATGGTACGGTTTATGATGTGTATATGGTATGGTTTATGATGATTATGATTATGATATGGTATGGTATGGAAATATGGTACGGTATATGATGGGCATATGGTACGGTTATGATGATTATATGGTACGGTATATGATGGGTATATGGTATGGTTTATAAAGTGTATATGGTACAGTTTATGATGAGTATATGAGATGCGGTATATGATACATTATATGATGGGTATAGTACGGTTCTTGATGAGTATATGGTATGATATATGATGGGTATAGCAATTACGGTATATGATGGGCATATGATACGGTTATGATGATTATACGGTACGGTATATGATGGGTATATGGTATGGTTTATGAAATGTATATGGTACAGTTTATGATGAGTATATGGTACGGTATATGATGGGTATATGGTACGGTATATGATGGGCATATGGTACGGTTTATGATGAGTATATGGTACGGTATATGATGGGTATATGTATATGATGGGTATATGGTACGGTTTATGATGAGTATATGGTATGGTATATGATGGGTATGTGGTACGGTATATGATGGGCATATGGTACGGTTATGATGATTATATGGTACAGTATATGATGGGTATATGCTATGGTTTATGAAGGGTATATGGTACAGTTTATGATGAGTATATGGTACGGTATATGATGGGTATATTGTATGGTATATGATGGGCATATGGTACGGTTTATGATGATTATATGGTGCGATATATGATGGGTATATGGTATGGTTTATGATGAGAATATGATTACGATTTAGCCAGTGAGTATAGTGTACGGTTTTATAAAGGATATATGGTTTTGATGCATTTATTGGGTTTACGAATGTAGTGCAATTTTGGTTATTGTGTTTTCATGATTATTTGTGCAACATGAGGTTTATACACTTTATGCTCAATTTTTATATTGTGAATAAATTCAGGTTATAATTTCGGTTAAATTTTGAGCACGGATTTCATATTGTTGACTTGGTATAAGTTTGGGTTTTGTGGAATGGTTTTTAAACGGGGAACTTTGCAAAAGAGTGGACGTGAAGTCTTGAGAGAAGGAATCTTCGAAAATAAAAATATTATTTTCCTTATAAATTATGCCACTCCTTTGTTTGTCATCTGCGTTTTATTGTTTAAATGCATTTCTTTAGGACCCGAGGCCGGTTCGTAGAGACCTACCTCGGGCCGAAACACATGTCACTCGTTAACGCCCATTTATGGTATTCTATCATATCTATCTGCCTTTATTTTATTGGACTTATGTATTTCATTTGTACCCCCAAATTCACAAACACTCTTAGAATGCTCTGATATTAGTATTGAACTCAAATGAGTCCTTATTATGTGTGTTTGTGGTTATGACCTACAGTAATATAGGTCGGTTGTGGAGTTGAGCGTTTGTGGATCTTTTATATATATTGGGGTATTATACTATTGCATGTGCTTACCTTCATCTTAAAGTGGGGTTCCGTTGGATAGTCCCTAGGGATTATACAGTGGGACTTCACTAGGCGGGACCAACCGGGGAATCCTAGAGGGGGTATCCGGGTCGGGTCCTGTCACCTAGTCTCCTTTGAGGTCCCATCTTGGTGCGATGTGGTGGAGTAATTAAAATATAAACCGCACATCCAAAAATTCGTCAATGGGAAATATTTGGTTCCTGACCATGAACCAATTGTAATGGGGAGAATTCATGATAATTGATGGGCCTTATGCGAATCAGTGTTGCGGCATGTAAGATAGCATGCCCCCATGCAGATATAGGAAGTTTTGCCCTCATAAGTAATGGTCTCGCAATTAATTGAATTCGTTTTATAAATGATTCTGCAAGACCATTACAGTATGAACATGCTTCACGGGATGTTCAATGGTTATACCAATGGCAGTACAATAATCATTGAATGCTTGAGAAGTGAATTCATCAGCATTGTCAAGTCTTATAGTTTTAATGGGATTGTCTGGAAATTGAGCTTGGTCAGGATTAGTAGGCTATTAATCTATAAGCGTGATTCTGGGTGATAATAGGCAAATGTGTGACCATCTAGTCGACATCAATTAAAACCATAAAGTATTTAAATGGTCCACTAGATGGTTGTATAGAGCCTGAATATCGCCATGTATCGTTCGAGAAATATAGGGTTCAATCCCGATCTTGAGTTTGTTGATGACCTAATGATTAATTTGCCTTGAGCATGCGACACATGAGAATTCATTCGTTTGTAATATCTTTTCATTTTTCAATGAATGCCCCGGATGAATTCTCTGTAATCCTTCATCATAATGGAGCAAGGATGACAATAGGTTATGCTAAATTATAAATTCACTATGATTAGTTAGCTGGCACGGTTAACTATTGCATGCCGCAATCTTGCTAATATTGGTGTAGTATAGGCGAACAAAATCGCAGTGTCTCAACACACTTTTCTTTTCCCGAAACAATAGTCGTAATGCACGAAATATTCGACGGTAGCCCGTTTGTAGTCTCGATATGATATCATTCTTGCGAATATCTTTGAAACTCGATGAATTTCGTTGAGACTTTTCGAATATAAGACTTCTTGATCATGAAGCTTTGTTCCTTTAGGCAATATGATATGAGCTCTTCCAGAGCCTTCAATTAGTTTTGCATTGCCACAAATTGTACTAACACTTGTTGTTTGCCTCTTTAAGTAAGAGAAATATGTCAAATTTTTAAGTATAGTGTGCGTTGTTGCACTATCTATGAGGCAAACATTTGCATCATCAGAAAATGGTTTCTTTAGTGATAATTCGATATTCTTCATTGAGAAGTCGACATGTGTCAAAACAAAAATAAATAAATATAAAAGATAAACATAAAAAAAAACGCACAAATGATGAAAAGGTATTTATTATAATAATTACTTAAGCATGCATTCATAAACATTAAATATGTAGTTATGTGATAATATAAGCATTTATCTCATGAAGATATTATATGATCATCCTTGAGCACTTTTGCTATTGATTAAAAGCTAGCGATATTGTCTTCTGGTGAATAAAGAAATCGATGACATCTAGATTAGTAAAAATCATCAGCGTATCGAAATACCACACTCAGTGATGAAATTTGTTTCCACCTTTTTCTCATTTCGTTTCAATGACTCCTTATAGAGTTCAACAAAATGTTTATTGTCTGGCAATTACCACGACCAATGGCCCTTCATTCCCTGACGATAGCATACATTATCAGCGGAATGTATTTAGTCTCCTTGATCCTTTTTCTCATTTCTTTCCCACTTCAGGTGGCGAGATGGATTTTTGGAATGACCACTACGATTACCAAAACGATATGAACGACCTCGACCACGTCCATGACCACGGCCACGACCCTGGCCTTGTATTTGATTATGAGGGTGATATGCAGTCACATTCACTTCGGGGAATAGAGCAGAACCAGTTGGATGATAGCCGTGATTTTCATTAGGATTCCATTCTTTGTTCAACCACGAGAAGACAGGAGATCAATTGAGAGTATTTATTAAAACCCTTTTCACGATATTGATGCTGCAGGAGCAAATTCGATGCGTGAAAAGTAGAAAAAGTCTTTTCCAACATATCCTCATAGGTAACTTTTTCCCCACATAATTTCAACTGTGAGCTAATGCGAAACATAGCGGAATTATATTCACTTCTTGTCTTATAATCTTGAAAAGCGTAAATTAAATCCGATCATAACGGGCTTTGGGGAGAATGACCGTCTTTTGGTGGTCATACCTCTCTTTGAGTTATTCGAAGAATGAAGGATCCTTTATTGTTAAATATTCGGCTTTATTTTCTGTGAAGGTAGTGTAGAAGAAAAATCATTGATTTTGCTTTGTCTGATTGGATGCATTATTACCATCTTTAATTGTTTCTCAACGGGCATTAGCTTCTAGATGGTTCGGCATCAAAACTATCCATGATAAATAATTTTTTTCCAGGTGATAATACATTACCCTGAGCCTTCGAGTTTTTCTGGAATTTGCCATCAAAACAAAGGATGAATAGTTCAATGGAAAATATGTTTTGAGTTTTGAATAATATGTAATATAGAGATAAGAAACCTTTTACCTTAAAAGAGACTGATGCACTATAGCAACATAGAGTGTCGTGTTGATAACGTGTTGTAAACCAAATGATCCCAATGTGTGAGAAAATTGAAGTTAGTGAGGGAATGAGAAAAAGTCGTAGTGAGTGAGCGAAGATGAGAAGGCTACTTGTTACGATGATGCTTTCAACAAGGATGAAGACGTACACAATAGAACTAGATGATAAGATACATAGACCTTATTAATGAGATTCATTGATGAATCCTACGATTCATTGATAGAATACAAGATTCATTGATGTGACATGAATCTACGGGATTAAATTAATAAGCGCATTAGGATTCTAACTATGGCCACAAGTGTATGTGATCGTTCGCATTTATAACACTAACTCATTTAAAGTTGCAAGGATTTATAAGGAAGTTGGATAAATTAACTTTAAAATTGAAACATATTTAATGTTATTTTAAGTTTAAGTCTAAAACTATTAATCAGTCTTTCTAGATAACTTATTTTAACTTGCCATTATATAATATTTGAAGATAATATAAAATAAAAAAACCTTAGTTGTCTCACTTTCTCTGGTCTTGTTCTTTCTAGTCCCTTTTCTTTATGTAAGAAATATAATTTTTTTTGTCATTCTTGATCGGAAATCGCTCGTTTACATCCCTTTCTACCATTTTATTTCAATAAAATAGTTCTTTCACAAAAATTTGGATTTTTAATTTAATTTTTCTGTGTTTTTATCGTCATCTTGTACGGCATGTTTTTGTCGTCGTCTTGTGCGGCGTGTGATTTGTGTTTGTATCATCTTAGTATGACGGTTTGGTTTTCGTCACTTGTTGCAGCGTTTTATTATATATGGGTGATTTGAAACAAAAATAAAATTTGATGAAACAAAGACGAACTGAAGTCCTATGTATTATAATCATCTTACGGTATGATATTAGGTTTGCAATTTGATTATATATTTTCTTGGATTTGAATCGATAAAATTATTTTCTTTCTAAAAAAACTTTTCATTAAGGCTTGACTTAAAGTGGAAAAAGGTAATGATAAGAAGGGATAGGTGTTAAAGAGGTCACTAGATGAGTCCTTACAAGATTAGAATGCTACTTCGATGTAATACAAAGTAAATAGATATATAAAAAAAAAACAGTAAATGCATCCGATCTCTCTGTATCTCTTTTTCTAATCTAATATAATCTGAAGTTGAGAAACTAGGAATGACGGACAAATAATCAGATTCAAGCACCAACATTTACAAGACAGCTTCAGGTTACAACACCACAGATTTGGAGCGTCGGAACAATATCCACTTGCAGGATACTCAACTCTAGTTAAGAACATTGTTGTTGTCCAAGAAAGCTTTCATAATAAACCGTAAGTTTCAGCTTCCATGGCAAATTTTCATTGACCCCCAACATCGGATTCAGTCCGACGGCAATTACTAGCAAAATATCTCTCATATTATAATCATTATGCTTGATATGAGGAAGTGTTGTGATTGGCTCCCAGGAAGTAAGGAAAGGAGCAAAAAAAAAAAAATATTGAAGAAAATGATTTTTTATATCTAATTGTCTAATAAAAAAAATTCAAATGGATATAAAATCAGTTTGAAAACTTAGAGAGTCATGATGTTGAGGCAAGCATTGACATTGTTAAAATGAAGAAAAAAGTGAACTGAATATAGACGAAAGCAAATTCCTTATAAAAAATTTACTTCATGTCCCTGCATCTTTGCCCAGAGCCCAGCTGACTAACATGACTCTTAAATTAGCTAATATGTTGAACATAATGGAGCATTCTTTACAGAGGAGAGGGCCATAACATCTAAGTCAGCTGAAAGAAACCTCCCTAGTTGCAGCTGAAATCAAGTTCCTATGATGCTAGTTTTCCTCTTGTTCATTTGCCATTTACAAGATAAATACACATAACAAAGTTTAATGAATATTGAATTTCCCCATTAGAGATATTGTTACTCTTAACACTACTTAAACCCTAGTATACGTTCAATATATAACATTTCCTTGGCCAAGCAAAAGTTAGGATTCTAACTACAGCATCTTTCATCTAAGCTTTGTAAAAAATGTTACAAATGACAAGGTGATTGAAGAGGATTTATAGTGAGGAACTGCACGGACAAAGTTCAGAATGATCCTTTTGTCCAATCAGCGGATTCTTTGGTAGCGTAGGGGCACAACAAACTCTCTTCATCTTCTGGAAATTTTAGACCACAGGTAGACTACTGTGAAACAAAGTAGTGCAAAGAGAACCACATGGACAACATGGCTTGATCCCTCCTGGATAATGCTCCTTTTCAATTGCCTTAAATTGTGCTTAACCCCTGCCTCAGCTCTGACCAGGGTCATTTGCTGTTATGAAACAAAGCAAATAAAGCTTTCAGAAGACAGTACTACCTTCCGTTCATGGGGAAAGGATGCAATAATCCGCCTCCCATGTTTATATAACCAAAAATCATGGATAAACTTGTCAAAAGAAAAAAAAAAGCCACAGATTCATGGAATCAAAATAAAAAAGAAACAAATGGCTCAGGAACACTTGTTTTCCTTCAAGAATGTGGAAAACTATATTCAAGGTTCAAAGCATTGGATGGATCATTCTAGAATGGTCATTGCTGAGACAAATCCAAGACCCAGTACAAGATTTTCCAATTGCAAGAGAAAATCGGTCAGTGCAGGTGAAGTCATGGCCAAATTGTGATTTGGTATGGCCAAGTTAGCACCAAGTGATTGAGCCGGTATAAGTTCCAAAAGTCATATTGGCATCACACCCATTCAAATGAGAAAATGACCAGTGAAAATTATGTGTTTCAAGTAGCAAATTAATTACCTAAAAGTAGAGTTCTAGATTCTCAATAATATTATATACAATCAAACATATTTTTGCTTGACTGTTTAAACATTTTGTATTTAAATATATCGTTTATTAAATTTTCATGTATCTTGATTGTGTGTGTTTGTATGCGCAAGTGAGCTTTTAACTACTGTGTTGTAAGGATCACCTAATATCAATCCAAGATACCACAACCCTTGAGGCCTGGTCGAGTGATAAAGGAGTGGTAAAGGGTTAGGAAGGGGATATGGGAGGCTTCAAGTCCCAATGTGGGCAAAAAAAAAAGAAAAAAAAATTCCCTATCGAAAAAAAATCAATCCAAAGATGCCTGAGATTGATCAGCCTCAATGCCTCCCAATCCAATAATCCATTCCATTATTTTGAACCAGGTTTGAATTGATACCAATAAACTATCTACATTCTCTTTAGAAAATAATATATACATAAACCAAAAATAAAAATAAAACACCTTTTTCTATCAAATGCCTGCGTCTTTTTCCTAGAACACACAGGGAACATGAGCAATATGCCCAATTGCTCTCATCCATCCCAAATAGAAAAACTATTATTCCAAATATCATCATGATCTTATCCCAAAGTCCCATGAGTAACTCTGTTCTTAAGGGGAAGTTAAGGCAAGCTTAACTATAGGGTGCAACTTGGATGGATTAGCCTGATCCAGCTGAAGCCTTTAAAGGAAGGGGCATAAGGACAATCCACAGATATGTAATTTGGTATCTGATATAATTAAATGTAGGAATTTTAATTGATGTTGTCCAACTAAGAAAAATGTCCCCAAAATTTTCTAAATAGCTTTGTTTGAATCTAAAGGAAAGGAAGAATGAAACAAATTAGAGCTGCATGGTACAATACTAAGTTGAGATTTCATGTAGCAGATCCTTCATCAACTAAGATGACTTGATTTATAATTCAACAAGTTGATAATATGATAAAGCAATGATTCCTCTGACCGATATCAAAATATCTAGATTTCTCAAAGGAAGTACTTAGAGCAAAATTCAATAACAATGAAATCTAAAAAGATGGTCCCAAGGAAAGATTGTTAATGGCATACCAATTTACTGATGAGATCATTCTGAAATGTTGCTTCTGACTCTATCTCTTGCGCAACCTGCATAATTGTAGTTTAATAAGAGCCAAGAACACTTTTACTAATAAAGTTTTAAGACAACAATTGAATTGATGAGATCAAACACGTATAAATTTAATCAAATATTAAAATGATGAAAAAATAAAAGCTCTTAACTAAGGAATATAATCCAACTCCTAAACCATTCTAAGAGTACATGGACTAAAAGTTTGTTCCCAGAATTTGATGATTCTGTTGAGAAGACAACAATTTTGGTCTGGTTTCACTCTAGAAAACAAGAAGAAATATAAGCTGAAGTTATAGAAGATAACCCGGCTATGCCAGATTGATCCCAACGAAGTTTTTGTTTTCTTGTTCCACAAGAGCAGGTACCGCCATAAATCTCCAATTTTCTTTTCTCTTCCTACAATTAACGGGGCTGCAGAACAGATGCCGTGTACATATGAACCAAAAATGGCAAAACAATATAGATTGAACAATTCCTCCTACGACACATGTACCCAAATCACAATACTGCCAATTTCATCCAGCAGACATTTCAAAAGAAAAGTATGAGAGAAATACTTGCCTTTCAACTGCCGAATCTGACTCCGGAGACCAGTGATCTCCTCGTCAAATCTGCGCGTTCAATGGATCAATACGCAATTAATTTCATCAAGAGCCAGCCACGCCGTCCTCGTGGAGAAGAAGACCTTTACCCTGCACTCAAGGAACACCGCCCAAAATATAAACGAAAACAAACAAACAAAATAATAAGAACTCAAAAACCCTAAGTTTCGCTTACTTGAAAATCGCGGAAAATTTTATTTCCGATCGCTCGGGAATCCAGAAGGAATGAAATTTGCGGTGAGTACCTGAATCGATAAGGATCAGCGCCATAATAGGGCGCCTCTGTATGATCGATGCCATGGAGAAGAGAGGCAGAAGGGGACAGAGATCCTAGAGCTGGAAGAATCAATATTTCAACCTCGAATCAGCACCGTTGGTCTTAAATATAGAGAATTGATGATGTTGTCAGAGCAGGAATCCACCGTTGGTTTCGGGATTAGCAAATCAAAATCTCATCGTAACGGAATTGGAGCCGTTGGGCGGCTGGATTGGATATCAAGAGAACCGAAATACTTTATGATAAAAAATATACCATGGGTGTGTATTGGATTAAACCTTTTAAAGAAATTCATAGATTTTTCTACCTTGATGGTTTTGGAGAGTTGATGTTTTTTTTTTTTTCAAATTGCATCTAAATAACATCCTCATAGTATAAGAATGATAAAAATTACTTGAATGGTCTTTCAAAGTAAATGATAATATTATCGTTTTCATATTAAGCTTCACGTATTTGATAATGTGATCAGTGGATTAAGGCCCTAGATGACGAGAAGGACACTCGAGCGTTGGGTGGGAAGAATGCTTCTACGCAGGCGAAGTATGAGCCCGAGCATTCGACGAGTTTAAGTCGTATTATAACCCATCGACATTGACTCAAGTTTGTGTGCTTTGAGTCGAGAGGACATCTCCTCTAGCCCGATCACAAGGTCGGGGTATTACTGAGTCACCTTCAATAACCTATGAGCGCCATCACCACTGACTCGAGAGACAAGGCTAATCCACCAAGGTCACTCATCTAACCACAAAAGGGAAGTGACTACCATAAGAAAGAAATAAGCATAAAAGAATATGAATAAAGAATAGGAGATGATGGTGATCCTCGACCGCCAGACGACTCAAGGCGACAGGGACCCCTCCCAAAGGAAAAATAATAACAAAAAGGGTAAAAGATGAGCAAAAGAAATCCATAGGCCCAAACCCAGAAGTCGATGTGCATTGCAAAAAAAGGGGGGAGAAGAAAGAATGTGAAAGTCAAAACACACCTTCAAAGTAGAACTGCGAAGGTCATGGCGACATGCTTGACAGGATTACGATGATCATCGGAAAGTCGGCAATGCGAAGAAGGCGATAAGCTTTACCAAATTAAGTCAAAAGCAAGAGGTCAGCTTACATCATAAAGAGCAAATGGAGAATATGGAAAGATTTTGAAGTAGTAGTTGAGAATTCTCAAAAGAAGTAAAATATTAGGAGTGTTAAAGCCCTAAAAGCCCATCTTTGTTGGCGAGGGCATTCAAAAGGAGCATTAAAGGTTCGATCATATTTAATGACACATGATCTTCAAGACCAACGATTATTTATTAAGCCTATACAATCAGGATAAAAATAGGATGTCACACAATCATGGTATCAACAACGAAATCAAAAGTCGAATAGTGCGCTCCGTACCATTGATCTACACCTAATCTTTGGGGTAATGGAATGAATAAGTGTCAGTATGTGTCGCGCATGTAAGGCCCTGACTCATAAAATACCTACGTTGCAGGGGCTCGAGCCCAAGGTGTTAGGTCTAACCCCTGACACTCCTATATCGAGCACCTACGTAGAAGCACTAGTCCGTCATACTCCTTGCATCACCACAGGCATGTCATTCCTCTAGTTCAAGGACCAAGAATATCTTGACTGTTGCCCCGATAGTAAGCGGAGTTACGAGACACAGTTCTTTTGATGATGTAAATTAGTCAAAATGTGGATGTAGACTAACACCCTAAACTACCACGAACTCCATACCTCAGCTGCACATTACGCTACGATTTCTATTATCATAGGGGATCAAAGACCTTGGAATTCTGTGGGAACACCATGAGTGAATTCTAGTAGCATAAATTGATTAGGTTATAAGCCTAAAAACACATATACCAATTTTCTCAATAATAGAAATAAAAATTTCTTTGGAAAGCTTGAGATTTTCCCGATATCAAAGTTAATAGGAAATGATTAAACTCGAAAACCTCCGTTGATTATCTATAAAATGCCACAGAATCTGCAAGATTTAAATATCTACCCAGTATGATAGCGAACATAATTTGGTTGATGTAATAACGGTCGAATTTTGTGCGTCTAACAAGCTAAACTGCGAAAACGTGAATTTTGTCGTAAAACTCTGAAACCCAGCGGCAGTGAAAAATTGTCGTCGACATGAAATACGTTACTGACATGCTCCGAAGACAAAAACTACATACAACATATCAACAACAAAAACCTAGACTTTTATTTGATATAGGCTACAATTAAGTTTCCAGAATTTTAGAAATGCTGTACAATTTGTTCATACTTATACTAAAATGGTAATGATAATTAGGTTGACATGCTTAAAAATAATCAAATTCATCGACGAAAGGGTCATATTCTGGAAAATGCGGGAGTCAAGGCTCGAAAAATGGGCCGAAAGTTACCATATTCATTCCTCGCTTCACTGACCACGTTATTTTTTTGTAGGGCAGTCATATTCTGGATCTGCTCAATGGCCAAAGCCATAAAGAGCCGATCTCTTCCATCGCCCGTTTACTTACCTATGTCACTGAACCACAGTAAATGAAAAAAAAAAAAAAAAGGGGGAAAGTGAACTCAAAGCCTCAATCGTATTATTTACAACTGTACATGGATATACTGATCAGAGTTATAGTCATTGTTATGCTAAGCTAAAAAAAAAGCTAAACACGGGCAAACTTCAAAGTCAAACAATTAAGTCTAAATTCCACGGTTAACAACCCCAAGTTAACACTTTGTTTCAGCTATATGTCAGCTCGTGGTCATTCACTTCAACCAGTAAACTGCGTCATGACAGGTTATCTTCGTTCGGATCCCCAACTCTTAAGAAAAAAAAACTGTGGAGAAATGGATATTAATAGTGTCAGTCGTAGTAGGATCAAAATGCTTTACACAGATTGTTAGCATTCATGTTAGAAGAACACTGCTGCTGTACTGGGCAGGTTGGCTCACACAGTCTGCTCCTCTTTGGTTTGGAGATCCTCACATGTGAAATTGCCACCGCCAGTGCATCAACTAAGCCACACTCATCCTGCTCTTCTGACTTACAACTTGAACTTCCAGAAAAAGAAAGGAATGGATACCAAGCACCACCTAAAGGACCACCTCGTATCCTACTTTTATCTGACAGTTCAGATGCAACGGCAATTTGGCAGCGAGACAGCCCTTGTTGGTTCCTCGCTTTAGACTTGGTGGGCAGTGTATTCAACGTACGCTCTGTGAAGAACATAATCCATGGATCTCCTGAGACAATCAGCTACCATCAGTTATTATTCCGTGCTAGGAAATCATCCAGTATCAACAACTTTGTAAAAATACATGATGCAAAAATAGATAAATAAGGGGTAAATAAAACCCAATGAATAATGATTTGGAAATTGTTCAGAAATTTTGCTGTTATCATAAAACTTACTTAGTACTTCTTCAGCTGTTATCCTTGCAGAAACATCCCTTGTCAGCATTCGCTCAATCAGATCCCGTGCAGGTTTAGATATTGATTCCCATATTCCATGTGGAAATCAAGCTTCATATCTCTTGATGGCCTCAAAGACTGCTTCTAATGAGTCACCTCGGAATGGGAGCATACCAACCAAGAGCATGCAGGAGGACACCAGCACTCCATATATCAACTTTCTCTGAATAGTTCCCAGATAAAACTTCAGACAACATAAGCCGGACTTCCAGCCAAACCAGACAAGCTCTGACCTGTTGTTAATAATGGTCATCCTAATAAGCTTCCAGCAAAGCTATCCACATAACTTAAAAGAAGTATTGAGAATAATGGGGCAAACTTCTTATCAAAACTATGACCTCTTAGAAGTGAGGGACGTAATCTCCATTAACAAATACGCATGCTACCCATCCAAGTCTAAAGCATTCAAATGGAAAAGCTTATAAGTTCTGTCATGGAAAATTTAAGCAGCTTAAAGCAAAAGTTATTAAACCCTTTGATACGCTTGAGGGATTGGGGCAGTGCATTCACTACAATGCATGCAAACTTGAGATAATATTTACATGGTAGAAACACTTATCAAAAAAAAATTACATGCTATAAACAAATTAAAAAAAAAAATCCACAACCGAACCATATCAGATGACAGAAAAATCAGAACTGAAACATTCCAGTCACAAACTCTCAATTAAGATATCTTTTACGGTAGCCTTCGTCATGAAAAGATAAACATAGAATAAGTTAGTTTCAAAATGTACACCAGATATATAATATACTCCCCTACATCATCACATTCCATTTATGGCTGCCTTCCCAAATGTGATCTCTGTGCTTTCAAATCTTCTTGTGACTTACCCTTTGATGACTCGTACATCACATACAATATCAATAAATTATAAGTTATAAGATTATTACTATTGTTATCAATTTTTTGGGAAAAGATGAATGCAAGTCATTCCCCTCTCCTCAGTACAAGCCCTATATTGCAGAATACTGGATCTGCTCCCCATGGATAACTTAGCAACAACTAAAATTTCTAAGACCAAACTCAATGAGAGTTACTTGATAGGTGAATTTTTTTAACCTGCTGGAACTTGACACAAGAACCTCCAACCATTCCCAAAAATAAACCCAACTGCAATGCCTAAAAGACCAATCAGAGGCCTTGTACCGAGGAGAGGCCCATTCCTTATTGCTTGCAAAAAAGTTGATATTCAACTTCACAAAACTCAAACTTGAGATCGAAAAAAATTATGAAAGTGTCCTTTTCAGTAGTGCCCTCTTATATAGAAAAATTTTAAAAAAAAATTGATGAGTAAAAGCAATAAATAAATATCACCAAACTTGCAGGAAGCCCGCAGTATACAGGGAGTATGAGAGGGTCCCTCGAGGGGACAAAGGCGGACAAAGGAAACAAGAAAATCCACCAACCCTCAATCTTACCATTAGTCGAAAATCAGTAATGATCTAGGCCTATTAATTGCATGTATACATA
Source organism: Tetrastigma voinierianum (assembly GCA_016808115.1). Lineage (NCBI taxonomy): Eukaryota > Viridiplantae > Streptophyta > Magnoliopsida > Vitales > Vitaceae > Tetrastigma > Tetrastigma voinierianum. The sequence continues at coordinate 150,411 of JAEQBH010006938.1, read as the reverse complement.
TTTGTCAAGCCAATAATTACAAAGGAATAAGGCTTTCATCCTTTAATTGAGCTCCCTATTATCAAAAGCAATGTTGTTTCTTTCATGACAAATAGTCAAATCAAAGTTAGAGTGCTACCATTCAAGCCTTCTTCGTCTCTTCCTCCTAAAGGAACCTTACCAAGAGAAGGGTTTCTCTAAGCCGACAGAGACACCCGATTAACCCCAATCGCCAAGAAAAAGATCCCCGCAACAATTAGTCATAGAGCAATGTAATAACAAATGATCAATCGCCTATTCATCCTTCCCACAAAGAAACATCTATAATTTAGAGCTCTTGCTATTTAGTTGATCAAAGAGTCAACACGCTTATACTGAAGCTTAAACGAAAAAACGTGGTAGAAACCAGTAACTCAAATAGTAGAAGTGGGGAAAAACAATCAAATTTAGACCCAACCAAAACTTTATAGTGAAGCTTCACCAAAAAGCACCCATCTCCAACTTATCTCATAAGCATCAAATCATCTTGGCTTGGAAGAATTCTTTTATCTTGTCTAGCTTGGAGTAATTTTTGAATCTCTTCCACTTCCCAATCATTAAAAGGCCTAAAAAAGCAGGGAGTCCAACCCCCTCTCTCACTTGAAGGCTCCCAGAACTTGCTCTGCTCTGAGGCCTCTTTATTATTGCCAAAGCAAACAAGGAGGGAGTAAGAATTTAAAATGGCCTCTTCCCACTCCAGCGTCCTTCAAAAGCGAAGTCTCCTTCCATTCCCCCGAGAAAAATAAACAAGACGAGACTATATCCCATTCACTATCTCCTTCAAGACACCCGGTACCATAAGCTCCCTCGATTCGAGTAGAGCACCAACCCTCTTTCCTCCCGACATCGAAAATGACATTTCTCCAAAGGGAGTCCCTCTCATTTGCGTAACGCCAAATCCACTTACACAACATGTCCTTGTTTAAAACAAAGAGGTTTTTAACACCTAAGCCACCAATTTTTCTATTTGAACAAATTGTCAACCACTTCACTAGATGAGGTTTTTTTCTCCAAATTACCTCCTCTCAAAGAAAATATCTTTGAATTTGTCTGAGGTGCAGCCTCGCCCGTCTAGGCAAACAAAAGAGACAAAGTATATGGAGTGAAGCTACGACAGTACTATGGATAAGAGTGTCCACATTTTAATTTTTCTTTTTTTTTTCTTATATAGAAAAATTAAAATGTGGACATGTCTTTGAAGTTTCCATGTAACAAACCCTTTTTAAAAAGATTACGACTTTCTCGCTATCAAAACCTTCTAGTTATTAATCCATTACAAATCCCAGATCACCTTTTTCCCAAATGAAGAAGAAAATCAGAGCATAACACATAAAGATTACAAAAATCTACGCATCATCAGATTAAGGAATTGAAACTCCATGTCCTGGGAATAAGAGACTAACTTTCTAAATATATGGGCTGTAAACTTCCATAAATCATCTTCGGCGCTCACATTTGTCTTGAGGATCTCAGCCGGACAAAGATGACATCAACCAGTAGGCCCAGAAGAAAATAGAACTATGATCCCTCATGATCTCCACATAAACTGACTTTGACTCTAATGGACCCAAGTTCCCAAATGATGGTCATCACTTATGTTTGTAGGTCTCTTTTTCTTTTGGGTTCAGGGAGAACAGAACAGCCCTATCCTGAATATTATCACAAATAGAAACATCTAAAATGTGAGCATATTGAGATGAAAAGATTAAAAGGAAGGAAAAATCAACCCTCCCCACAACCTTGAGCAGACTAGCGGATGTCATTGAGGGTATAACACAGTAAACATACGGATAAGATCATTCTACCACAGAGATAATCGCAGGTAAGAAATAATTACTTCACAGAAAATTGGGAAATACAATAATAATCAATTCAGTAACCAACAGAACTATAGATAAAGTATAAGATCACTTGTAGCATTTCTTTTAGTATCATCTTGTGTTGGGAAGGTTGATTAACATTGAACTTCAATTACAAAAGCATATTACATCCATAGTTTTAAAAGGTGCACTTAAGGCACGCCTAGGCACAAGGCACAATCACTCCTGAGTGTATCTCACCTTCAAGACATCGTCTTGTGAAGAGGGCATGTCTTATAGACTACTCTTCTTTTAAATACACTTTTAATCTAGAAATTTCTAATTATATATTTAATTTATATAATTTCACCACTTTTTTCATTGACATTTTCTTTAAATATTAGGAATCTTTAATTTTTTATTAATATTATCATACTTTTAATCATATTTTATAAAATTGTTTTGCATCTAAGGTCACATTTCCCTTTACAAAAGCTTGCTTCTCTGGTGCGCCTTGCACCTCAAGGCTCCAAGAGGCATTTGCACCTAGGTGCACCTTTTAAAACTATGATGACATCTAAATCAACCATCCAATAGTGAATATGAAAGGATGTGCTTGTTATATGCCTTGCTTAAGTGGCATACAAGGATGTGGGAGGAGCCAGGTTTGATTCCTGGTAGGGAACAAAAAAGGGGAAAAATTAAAGCCTGCAAAAAAAAAAAAACAAGCGAGAAATACATCTCTCAACAGGCTTTTCATCTAAGATGAGTTAAACACATATGCATGGCAACAGTTATCGAAATTGAATGGTTTGTGAAATGTGTGATGCCAAATTATATATGCTACAAGTTGAAAACTACAGCAATAGCAATAGCAATAGGTGTTCATAAAAGGTGCAAACTGACTGTCATTAATAGCATCCTATATTATCTACATCGATGGAACCATAATATTATCTACAGCATCGATGTAAGACATGCAAATTCCTATATATGACATACTGAAATGCAAATCAGGGCAAAAAATTAGCAGAACATGCAGATGTCAGACACTTACCCTTTGCAACCCTCATGGCTAAGCCAAAATCTGCAAGTTTCAACTTTCCAGCAGCTGTAAGAAGAATATTCTCCGGCTTTATGTCTCTGTGTACAACTCCCATATCATGACAATACTTGATCACCAAAATCAATTCCTTTAAGCCTCATTCGCAGCCGGTGCTCTGAATACTGCCAGCCTCTACAATACCGTCTGTCCCTTTAGAGCACAATTCCATCACAAGATGAAAGCATTCAGGATCCTCATACACTGCCCGCAATGTCACAATACCAGGATGGCCAGATAAATGTTGCATTATTTCTACTTCCCGATGAACAGTTTCCTCTCCCTTCTTCAGGGTCTTACATGCAAATTCAACTCCACTAACCTTACTCCTGCACAACCAAACCGACCCAAATTTACCCTGACCAATTGTTTCACCCAAAACATAGTCATTCTCAATTTTGTTCTTCCTACCCATTTGCGTAGCAACATCAATACACCCTATCTTCCTCTTAAGACCTCTTCCAGCTGGAACCAATGATGAGGTCCCACATGGAGGCACTGTGGCAGCACCAGTGAGCCGACTTTTACACAATCCAACTGGTTCAACCTTACCCACATCTTCTTTGCACTTCTTCCTCAACCTTGCATAATCTTCCAATGAAAAATGGGACCTAACAACTGCCAAATTCGATCCAGAATTGCGAGGATATGATGAAAAAACCCCAGATCGATTCAAACATGTATCAGTATCACTTCCTTTCCTCTTCCTCATCAACGCCATCACAGGGATTAACCTACAATTTCATCAAAAACGGAACCACACAATGTTGCATTATTCACTTTAAGTTATTTAAAAAAAAAAAAAACTTATACTTCTCTTCTCCGTTCTAATACCAGGCATGAACAGCATTGAGATAAATAAATCCGAACAAGCCCTAGCCCCCGTTTACTTTCGGAAAAAATAAAGGAAAAAGAAAAGAAATCATTTAATCCAACACTGTCTGTCCTTTAGGTTTCTTGGGAATGGCAAACACCAACTCACTAAGCCAAGTCATTGCATCAGGCTCCGCTTAGCGGAGGCTTTAGTTTTCCCGGGTCCCAAACAAGGAAAAAAGGTCATGATTCCAGACTCAGTCCTTTTATTTTCTTAATCCATAAACTTTCCCAGAAACCCAATGAATCATCATAAGTTCAAGATAATCAAAACTCTAACCACATCACATCTAAATCATCAAAAGTAAAAAAGAGAATCAAACTACCAAATTTTAAGGAAAAATGCGCAAATCTACTAACCCGCAAACAGAGACAATACTTTGCCGATTTCATAAACGGAAAACGGAGTCCACGAGAATATACTGAAAATATACGATCGGAATCGGATTACGTAATCGTTGAAGGGGAATATAATCAGAGAGTGAGACCAAAACCCTAGAAATTTTAGAAGAATCGGTTCCCATTTTGGAAATTGGGATCGATGTGATCGAACGAACAGCACAGAGCCCAGCAAGCGAGGTCTAGTGTCTTTTGTCTATCCTCGAGTGTTTTACCAATTTACCTTTTGTCACACGTGCCGCACGTGTGTGTAAACTGGCTGTATAACAAAATTGATTTTAAATTGTTCCCAAAGTTTAAAAAGTTAAATCGTATACCTAATTTTACTATAAATTAGCTATTTGTAAAAACTGTACATTACTTATTTTCTAAAGAGAAAAATAACTTAATTTTTCGGATAGGTATTGAGTTATTTTGGGATTTACCGTAGAATAATTAGTATTTATATTAACGGGTGTATTGGATTATGACTTTTATAGAATTACAAAGTTTATAAAAATCATAATGTATTGAATTATATCATGATGTATTCAATTAAGATTTTTAAGGCTCTAAAAAATGCTCCCTGAAAATCAAAGTACTGTTCGATTAAAATTTTTTAAGACTAACTTTTAAAATATCGATATTGAAAAGTCATTGATTTTTCGCAAATATTAGATTTTTTAAATTATTTTTAATAAACACTACAGTATAAAAATAAATATTCATTCTTTAAAAATTCTCTTCGTTTTTTCAAAATATTTAAATTAACTTTTTCATTTAGTGAGTTAAGTCAATCATATTTTTAAAGGTAATGGTTTAACCCTATATCTGTTCGTATTATAATAATTTAATTAATCTAATTTTTAAAATTTGCTATGATTTTTTTTTGTTAAAAAAATCTTAAATAGTGCATATTCTATTATTAGTTAAACTCATACAATTTTTTTTAATCCTATTTTGATTTTATAATTTTAATAAAAAATTATTCCTAAAAAGTTATATGCCTATTTTTTTAAGAACTAATTTTTAATCCTAAATGTTAGATTCTAAAATAATCAATTATTTCTAAAAACTCATACGATACCAAATATTAGATAATTTTTACTTTTTCATATTTTAAGAACTAAAAAATGAAAAAAAAAAATACGATTGTTCCTAAAATCATATACGAAATATTTTTTTTAATCGTTTTACATACGTATATGAAATTTTAAGACCTAAAAATATCATAAATGAATTTTATATATATATTTTACCATATATCAAAATCATATACAAATTTGATATTTTAAGAACTAAAAATATGATATATTTTATTCCAGAATCAAAATTTTATTCAAATACATGCCGTATCTTTTTATGCTTTAATCTGAATCAGAAATGTTAAAATTATAATGGCAACATGAGAAATAAAAATATATATGGTTATATGATTTTTCATTACGCGGAATTTCGCGCAGAAGGAATAACGATTGAAATAAGGCAATCGTTATACTAGCTTTTTGATCGTCTATCTTATCCTACCGATAAAATTTATTAATTCGTTTATCGAGTTTTTTGTTATTGTTTTCTTCTTCTTGATTCATTATAGCAGAGATCTATTCATATAATCCGATATATATTCATTATCATGCAAAGTTATTTGTATATTAGATTTTGTTTCACTTGAAAAACATTATTTTAAATAGCATTGACATTTTTTTGGATAAAATTATTTAATAATTATATTTTACTTTTATTTATTTTATTAAAATATTTATTCTTGTTATTTAAAGTTTATAAAAGTTTATCCAATTTCTATAAAAAGTTTGTAAAGTCTATTAATATCTATAAAATTATATAAAAATATTTTAAAATAAAAATCTATAAAAATCATCAATACATTATGACAAGGTCTATAAAAGTCTTTTAAAATAAAATTTTATAAAAGTCATCCATATATTTACAAACTCTACAAAAATCTATAAAGATCAACAAAATTCTGACAAGGTCTATAAAAATCTTTTAAAATAAAAGTTTATGAAAGTCATTCATACACTTACAAACTCTATACAAATTTATAAAAGTCTTTAAAAATCTATTAAACTCTATAAAAATCATCATATTAAAAAAGTCATAATTCAATACACCCCTTAAATTTCAAAATATTATTGTTATTATTATTATTAGTTTTTAATAAAAAAAAACTTAAGAAGTCAAAAGAAATTAGAAACGTAAAACAAGTTATAGACAGAAAGAAAAAAAGTAGTAAGAAGCGTAGTGATAATCTTCTGTCATGCGTAATAAACAGCAAAGGAATCACTCAGAAAACACTTTAGTTACTTTACCATTTCAGAGACTTGACTGATTGGCTCTGTCTGACTTATTATCAATTTAAAATTTGTTTTATAAAAACAGTATTTCCAATAATCTGTGTCTTTTATTTATTTATTTATTTATTATTATGCTCATGTTCACGCTTCTTTAATGATATTTTAATTTTGATGTTCTTGAAATTAATAAGAAAACCACTTCTCAAATGATTCAGAAAACCACTTTCTTAATGGTTAAGAAAACCTATTTTTTAAAATTAGAAGCAAACTATTTTCACAGGCTTAATTTTCTACCTTGATGGAATATTTGCTTCTTCCAATTGCTTAAAAACTGTATTACTGTAACAATAACAAAATAAATAAAAAATATATGGCGGAGAAAAAACTATGATGTCACCTAGTAAACTTCTTCCAAATAAAAATTTATGTTACACTTAGAATCCATTAGAATGCCGGCTTAAAAAAATTAATAAAACTGATTAGAAGGTCCATTAGAATGCACCTAGTCAACTAGGAAACCATCGCACGTACAAAAGAACAAGGCGGTTTAGGAATTAAGACGCTACATGGCATGAATATAGCATTTATGACTAAATTTGGTTGGAGACTCATTACAGAAACAAAATGGCAGCTTATGGAATCAGGTAGTTGCTGATAAATATATGAGGGGAGAGGCCAATATCACTAAGCTTACCAAGAAGACTGGAATCTTCGATCTATGGAAAGTCACTAAGCTCTCATATTGTAAAGCTAGATAAATTTGAATATTTAGAAAAATGATAAAGCAGTAAATTATAAATTCCCGGTGTGGGTCATAAAGCTTGAAATTTTACAAATGCCAGGATGGCCAGAAGCGAGCATACATGCATTGGATTCGTTTAACGAATTTAGTTACGAAGCAAAATTCTTGAATTCCTAGAGATACTTTCAGTTTTTCGTTTTTTAAGCGATAGGTGTCTGGAGTGGCCTCCAAGCGAAATTTTTAAGAAAAACTTGAAAGTTGGAAAATAATAAATAAAATTCATATAAAATAATTTGAACTTAAATCGGGAATAATTGTCGTTTCGGAGAAAAGACGGTTCGAACAAGTGGTGGACACATAGCACGACGTGAGCCAAGTTTTAAAATCGTAAAATATGGTTAAAAAATCGTATGTTTGAACCAAAATATATACGATTTCTCTTTAGGTAGAGCGTGGGAGAGAAATCCAAGATTTCTTTCGACGATTCTCAAAGTTTCGTCGGTCGGAATCCGTCGAGTTAAGAATTAAAATTCATCTCCTCAATGAGGGTTGCACGTATGTACAAAAAACGAGGAATTTCACCAAATATCAAAATGAGAAGATTTGGGGAAATCAAAGGTTTTGGGTTTAGGAGAATTCTTGAGGCTTTACGATTTTACTACACTCCAAAATGTAGGGTTCTTCCTAGCTACTTTGATTTTATTTATACATTTTGGGCTGATTTAAGGGGCTATTATGTGGATGTTCTAGGGACTATTTTGGAGTTGTTTAGGGGCTGATTTGGGACTGTTTTATGGCCTATTTGTGGCCCTTTTTTTTTTTGCTTGATTAGAGAAGGTTTTTGAGTTGTTTAGGGGGTTGTTTGTGGCCTATTTTATGGCATGTTTTGTGGCCTGATTAGGATGTTTTTGGAGCTGTTTGTGGCCTATTTAAGGGGTTGTTTTAGGGACCGTTTTAGGTTTAAATTGTGGACTGATTTGGGTTGAAATTGTGGGCTATTTTATAGCTTGTTTCGGGGTCGTTATATGACTTGTTTAGGGGCCATTATGTGGGATGTTTTGTGGGCATATTATATGTTGCATTTGGCCTTAGGGATTAAAGGTGTTATTGCTTGATTATGTAGTGACATGCTTGATTGTTGTTGTTCGATAAAATGTTAATATACGTGTATTAATATATTGACATTGAGATGAGTTTTTATTTGGATATTATATGCATATGTTGTGATTGTTCATGATACATGATAAATTGTGTGGTTTAAGTTGTCCATATGACATTCATTACATATGAGACATGAAATTGACATGCAATGTATGCAATGGTACATTACATTACATATACACGGAGACATCGAATTCCATGAGTGTGAATGCATGGTTTAAATCAAACACCACATTTGGTGATTGATAAGTGGCTCGGTAACGTTAGACCAGGTTCAACAGAGTCACACAATCGCATGACATGGAAAATTTGTGCCAAGTATAGCAAGAATGACTAGACACTCCCTCGGGTGAGAAACTTAATTACTGATTCATACACTCTGCCGGTGAAAGCCCAAAAAGTGCAGATAGGCTTATGGAGTTGGCGGTGTGATTCCAAAATCTGCTATCTAGAAAGACACACAGTTTTGTTTATGAAATGATCATTCGAGGTGTAACATTCAACAAGTTTTAGTTTATAAACACATGACGTTTATTTCAAAGTGATCATTGGATGTAATTCATCAATGACAGATTTTATTATACATTGGCATTGCATTGTGTGGTGGGAGTTGGTGAAGACTTGGGGTATGATGCACGAGTGAGTTTCATCTTTCATAACATGACATGTAGAATTCAAACATAGAATTTGCATATTCTTACTTGAAATGTTGATGTGAATATGAATTGTCGAATGTGAATATTGCATGTGCACTTAGGTGGGGAGTAGCCTTTGTATGAATTATTCTACTGGGCATGACTCACCCTATACTGAAAAACATTTCAGGTACGGGATATACATTGGCGGACGACTCGCATTTGGGGTCGTAAGGGTGAAGAAAGACGACTTTTGAGTTTTATAACTCCTTTTGTAAATTTTTTGGAGCAAACTTACTTTGTCATGTACTTTTATGTAAGAGAGTTGTAATTGAATTTATATGAACTATTTTTTTTAAAATAGCCTTGCATGTTTTGTATGCATATGGATAAATGGACCCGGTGCGGTCATTGTGTTATATTGGGCCTTGGATGGGTTATGTTATTGTATATTATACAGGTTGAGTTTTGGGTAGAGCTTCCGGTACAAAGGAGACTCTATCCAATTTTTGTTAAATTATGAATCCCGATAAATAAGATACAACGGTATGGTATCGAGTTACACGATATTCACAAACATTTTCGGTCGATGGGTGATCAATGAACCTGAATTTTGGGGCGTCGCAGATATCCTCTCCACTAGCCTAAGAAGAAAAGTCTACAATGGTGAGGACACCCTTTTTTAGAGAAACACTTGGCTAGGAGGCTCCTCACGATCGGCAGTGGCTCTAACATTTGGAGTGTTGACTCTGGGTATTGAATATAGTAAAATTGCGGTTGGAAATTTTTAGTTTTGGAAACATCTCAGTATACTAAAGCGATAACAAGTAAATGTGAAACGTATATATAGAAGTGTTACACGGAAAAGATAAAGTGTGACATGAAAGTGTTACACATGCTTGATTTCTAATATATCTGAAACTATATATTAGCTAGATTCGCGGAACATGGCTGTGATAGAACTTTAGGTAGATCAAGGCTAGTGTTTGACAACTATGTCCTTAAGGCAGTTTCGCTCCCGTCTCTTGGTCTTATGGAATCTTAGAAGTGTTTGCCTCAGGGACTCTGATGATCTTCACCTGAGATCGAAGTAGCACTCCGTCCTATTTGTCAGAACCAAACTATGTTGTGTGTACTCTCGAAACTATGATGCCTTAAATGCTAGAAAAATGTGCACTAAAGCCTGCCTTAGTGCACTATTACTGAATGACCGAATTTTTTATGATAATGAGAATGACAATGAACCTAAGTATTTATAGACCTCTTAGTGACTTTTCGTACAGTCACCATCCTAAGAGACACAACTTTCCCGGACAATCACCATCCTAAGAGACACAACTCAAAACCAAACAGCACCTTTTCAAAATGGTCACTTGGGAGCCTATTTTCTCATTTATTTCTTACTCGATTTGAGTAAATGAATATACTACATTACTCTCCTTACTGAGTAGAATATGAACCCGCGAAATATTGTTCAAAATAACAATTGGGTCCCACTTTAATTTAGGATCAAAGTCAACCAATAACTCAGTTTTTACACTTAAAAAAACTGTTTTGGTCTAACAATCCCCCACATGAATGGAAAATTGGGCATTAGTATACGAATGATAATCTTGGACACATAGAGAGTACATCTTTGGAAAGATCGTGCATCGAGATAGGTAGATTTTGGTCTTGCACCTTCCCTAGTGAAAGCCCATCGGACTTATCGACTAAATAGTGAACGTGATGTCTTGAACTATTCAACTGTTTGATAAATCAGATCGAATAGACTTCACACAGTCTCTTTCCTCACACAATTGGTTCTCATGATTGTGTTCATTTTGGCCTTGAACAACTCCTGGTTTTCATGAGTGCTTTATAGAATTCAGCCTTTATAAATTCTCACGAAGCCCTTTCACCATATAAGTGACTCCCTATTAGGAATATCCTACAATATCCCTTGAGATTTTCAAGATCATAGAATCATTAAAAACATAGCTTACCTTAATAATCTCTTTATGAAGAACTAGTTTATCATAGGAATAGGTAGGAGAGATCATCTCCTTAGTGCTTCTTTTGAATCAAGCATAATTCGGTTGTCCCTTTGAACCTAGATCTTAGGATCTCTAGTCAACTAGGTTGGGTTGCCATTAAGGTGATTCTTTTGTCATAGGCTTTAATCACATTCCTCTCAATGTGCAATTTACTTGCTCTCTTGTCAAACCTTTGGTAAGCGGATCTGCTAGATTATCCTTTGACTTTATATAATCAATAGAAATAATCTCATTTGAGAGCAATTGCCTAACGGTATTATGTCTACGACGTATATGTCTAGACTTACCGTTATACATGTCATTTGTGCCTACGATTCTGATTGGCTATCCTGATGTATCTGAGTGCTAGCACAAGTTTAGGCCATATTGGAATATCCTCTATAAATTGATGAAGCCACTCTGCTTCCTTTCCTGCTTTATCTAAAGCAATAAATTGGATCTGGCAATACACGTTTGCTTTGAGGATTTCAGATACAAGCGCTCCGCTGAAGTGTAAAAACATAACCACTTGTAGATTTTGTATCCTTCATATCGGATCTCTGGTTGCATCGCTGCTGCCCATACAATCTTTATTGGATATCTTGTATAATGCAATCCATAATTCTGGGTATATCTTAGGTATCTAAGAACCTTGATAATTGCCTTCTAATGGTCTACTCCCGGATTACTCGTATATCTACTCAGTTTACTAGGAATATGCACTATATCACAGTCTGAGTGCGATTCATGACATACATTAGGCGATCAGTGTCTGAGAATATTCCAATTGTGATATTCTTTGACCAATATTTTTAGACAAATGAAGATTTATATCAACTGGTGTTCTAGCAATGTTGCTTTCATCTTTATCGAACTTGTCAAGTAATTTCTCAATATAATGTGATTGAGATATGCTCCATTACACAGATGTTACAGAAATTTTAATTACTAGTATAACACCACGTAACACCCAAATCCTTCATGTTAAATTTACTAGACAACATCTCTTCTTATTAATTTTCATCATCATCTCATTCTCCTCTGTAAATAAGCATATCATCACATATAGCAAACAATGGCGGTATCCATTATTTGTGTCTTTAACATAGACACATTTATCACATTCATTAATTGTGAAACCATTTGACATCATTACCTTGTCAAAAATTTCATGTCATTGTTTTGGTGCTTGCTTTAAACCATAAAGTGATTTAACAAGTTTACATACTTTCTTCTCTTGTCCTAGAGAAATAAACCCTTTAGGTTGGTCCATATAAATTTCCTCATTTAAATCACCATTTAGGAAAGCTGTATCCACATCCATTTGGTGTATCTCAAGATTATGCAATGCTGCAGTAGCTATGAGCATACAAATAAATGTTATTCTCGTGATAACAAAATATGTATCAAAGTAATAAAGACCTTCTTTTTGTTTATTGCCTTTTGCTACAAGTCTAACTTGTACTTATCAATTGATCCATCAGTTTTCATTTTCCTCTTGAAATCCATTTTACACCTAATGGTTTACTTCTACAGAAGATCGACCCGACTCTCGAGTGTGATTTTTTGCATAATGGATTCAATTTCACTATTCTGACTTCTTTCCATGGGTGCTTGAGGGTGGACATTGCTTCATTGAAGCTTGGAGGCTCATTTTCTAACAAATATGTTAGAAAATCTGAACCAAAGGACTTGGAAGTCCTTGCCCTCTTACTGCATCTAAGTGCCTCTTCACTTTCATCATTTATAGACTCATGGTCTATATCACTAGTCGCAGTATCATGAGTTCTTTTAAGAGAACTCCCATCACACGCATATTAACTAGGAAATATATTTTTAAAGAATGATGCATTTCTTGACTCAATTATTGTATTGACATGTATATCATGAATATCATATTTATGCACTAGAAAACAATATGCACTGCTATTTATTGCATAACCAATAAATATATAATCAATAGTCTTAGATCCTATTTTAATCCTTTTGAGAATAGGAACCATCACCTTAGCCAAACACCCCCACACTTTTAAATATTTATAGGAAGGACTCCAACCTTTCCATAATGAATAAGGGAGGTTTTGTCTAACTTCTTGTGGGGTCATTTATTTAAAATATAATTTGTTGAAAGCAAAGCTTCCCCCCACAAGTTTTAGGCTCAATCCTGAACTAATCAACACATGACATTCATCATTTCTTTTCAATGTTCTGTTTTTCGTTCAGCGATTCCATTTCTTTGAGGTGTATAAGGCGCATAAGTTTGGTGAATAATACCATGTTCTTGTGAGGAACCGATCGACGATCGTCGTATTCACCACCTCGATCACTTCTTGTACCTTAATCTTCCTACCAAAATTGATTCTCAGCCTCATTCTTATATTTTATAAATTTTCCAATGCTTCATCTTTACTCCTTAGCAAATATACATAGCAATATCTTGTGCAATCATCAATGAAAGTCACAAAGTATTTCTTTCCACCTCTAGTTTGAACATATTTCAAATGACATGTATCACTATGAATTAACTCTAGAGGTTCAGTACTTCTTTCAATATTTTGAAAAGATGCTCTAGTTAATTTTGATTCAACACATGTCTCACATTTATGATTTGCATCAATATTAAATTAGGCAACAATTCTAAGTTCATTAATTTACGCAAAGTATCAAAATTAACATGTCCTAATCTACCATGCCATATATTAGAGTTTTAAGCATATAAGTAGAAAGATGTGTTCTTATTATTAAAATAAGATATAATAGTCATTACATTCATCTCAAAGAGCCCATTGCTCATATATCCCTTGCCTACATAAATCCCACTCTTAGTGAGTACAAATTTGTGGGACTTAAAAACCAACCTAAAACCCTTCTTACTCAACAACGATCCAGACACAATATTCTTTCGAATTTATGGAACATACAGGGCATCATTGAGATGGCTTTTTCCGGAAGTCATCTTCGATTATAACCTTTCCCTTTGCCTTTAACTTTGGAAGTGGAGGAATTTCCCATAAAGAGTTGTTCTCATCATTAATTGCTTCATAAAGAGAACACCTTCTTATGAACATGTGTCTAGTGGCCCTGGTGTTCTACCATTCTTAGTATTTCCCACCAAGTTTTACTTGGATAATGCAATGAAAAACTTATGTATAAGAATTTTAGGAGAGTTTTCCACCCTCGGTTATATTGGCTTAGGCAACCTTCCTCTTGTGGTTCACTTGTGCTTTACGGTTTCGACAATCCTTTACACGATGTCCCGGTTTGTTCCACACAAAGCAATTGCCCTTGAATTTTTTAGAATCACCACCCTTGGCCCCTTGTTGGCCAACATACTTCATTTTCTTGTTGGTTTTATGTCCCTCTTCAATCACATGTGCCTTTGACTCCATGGAGTGATTGTCTACTTTCTTTTCGGATACTCTATTGCCCTTCTCTATCCTCAATCTCACGATCAAGTCTTCAAGCTTCATTTCTTTGCATTTGTGTTTCAAATAATTTTTGAAGTCCTTCTAATTTTTCGGTAATTTCTCAATAATTGCAGCCACTTGAAAAGATTCACTAAACACCATTCCTTCAGCATGAATTTCATGTAGGATCACTTGAAGATCTTGAACTTGACTTATGATAATCTTGGAATCCACCATTTTATAATCGAGAATTTGTTCTGAATTTCTTCATTCCATTATCTTAGTCTTGTATTTTCTATCCAAGGATTCCCACATCTCTAGCCGTCTTGATTGGACTATACTCATTATATAATGTGTTATCCAATCCATTGAGGATATAATTTTTGCATAGAAAATCAGAGTGCTTCCATGCATCCACCGTAGCAACAACTTGGCGGTTGGCCTCATTCTCACTACAAACGGGAGCATCCTCACGAAGAAACTTTGCGAGATTCAATGTAGTGAGATAGAACAACATTTTCTGTTGCCATCTCTTAAAATCATTCCCGTTGAACTTTTAGTTCTCTCGTAGAACACGTGAGTAGGAATAAGCGTATGAAGCATACTTGTGATTTGCTTAGTAGCGAGAGCAGATAATACCATTTGCATCCATTTATGATAAACAAAGATTACAAACTATTCAAACAATAGAAAAGCAGTAAGTTATAAAACCAGAAACAATCTATGTTAATGTTTTGAAGTTACTACTTTAACCTTTTTGTATGGTTTATCAAAAGTCATTGTTTGGTGTAACCGTTTAAATTAAAACAGAAACAAAATCCTTTGTTTTAAATCAAAACTAGAACCGACAAGTGATTAAATAATGAATCATATCTTAAGAATGTTGAGCATTGACTCACAGAAATTTCAAATATAGTAAAATTACTGGTTGAAATTTCAGTTTTGAAACATGCAAAGTATACTAAAACAGTAACAAGTAAATGAAAGTGTTACACGTAACAATTTCTGATACATGCAAACTAGATACTAACCCGATTGCAAAACAAGAATTGTGATAGAACTTTAGGTACATCAAGGCTAGTGTTTGACACTATGTCCTTAAGACAGATTTCGCCCCCACTCTTGATGTTTATGGAATGCGACGTACGCCTCACGGGATATAATGATCTTCCACACAGGATAGAGTAACACTCGATCTATTTGTCCGGTAGACAAATTATGTTGTATTATGCTCTCCAAATGCAATGCCTTAAATGCCGAAAAATCAATGCACTAAAGCTTGTCTTAGTGCACTGTTACTGAATGACCGAATTTTTTATGATAATGAGAATGACAATGAACCTAAGTATTTATAGACCTCTTGGTGACTTTTCAGACAGTCACCATCCTAAGAGACACAATTCAAAACCAAACAGCACATTTTCAAGATGGTCACTTGGAAGCCTATTTTCTCATTGATTTCTTACTTGATTTGAGCAAATGAATATACTACATTATTCTCCTCATTAGTAGAACATGAACCATAAAATATTGTTCAAAATAACAATCGGGTCCCACTTTAATTTAAGCTTCCAGTCAACGTAACTGTTTTACACTTAAAATTTGTTTGGTCCAACATCTACATCCGATATGTGGCGTCCGTCCCGGTCAGATTATTCTGTCGGCCCGCGGAATACAAGTGGATGTCAGATTGCAGAAAGCGCCGCCGAGGAATCGAGCGAGTCTCCTTTATCTGGGGAGCTCTACCCGAAATGCAACACACTGCATAAACTGTCCCCAACGGAGTCCGATCTCTTGCCAGGCTCGTAAGCCCGTCTTCGTAACAATGTATATATATATATCCGACTATCCAACCATAGTTCAAGAGTTCAAAGTTTACTCTTATACAACACATATAGTGAAATTAGGGAATTCTAATACATATGTCTATCGTAACCCAATGCGATCCAGAGTTTTCTTACAATACTCGGTCTACAGGATGGTAGATGCTCATGTATTTCACTTGTCACGCAACTAAATAATATCCCTCGACAGGGGTGAGCTAATGCTCCGAGTGGTGGAATCACCCTAAGTGGGCTACTCTCCGCCTAAATTGCATATGCAATGTTCCAAAATAAGCGTTCAATGATACGTGATCTGCTTGAATGTCTAAATAATCATCTCGTACCAGAGTCCTCTTAGAGTCTCAGAGCTCCCTACTTTTCGCCTAAGCCTCGTATGAGAATTATTATGTTTATTTGTGGGCCCGACCCTCGAGATGTATATATGTATCGATTGGGGCGTCTCGACTGATTGATGTGTTATGGACTACCCTGGTGTATATCCGATTAAGGGCGTCTCAGGCGGTGATATTTTAGTATGGACTACTCAGATGGTGCTCGTTTTTGAAATGACCCTCCCAGAGACCATTTTTCTCTGAATAGCCTCATGCACTCCTCCTATCGTCACAGGGTGTTCAGATGCGTATGGAATGCGTGAATCTTCGATTCCGTCTGATCTATATCACATGCGAATATATCCACATGCATATATTTACGTAAAATTCAATTCACCTGATCATGTCATGTAAATTAAGTTTCATTACATGAAAATTAGCTCACGTGGGCTAATGATCAAACACGAGTAGTCGGCATTGAATCACTCTGACTAAACACATTAATTCACAAAAATTATTTTGAGAACCTTTGTTTGAGAATAGTGAAACTCTCGGTTACTATTCGGGAAAATCACAACGCCGGTTCACTTAGTGAACCACGGGTTTCACGGCCATTCGGCCTCGTCAATTGATACATGATTTTATAACATAATTGCAAAATTTAACAACCCAAATCAGCGTGGCGATCCACGAATTTGCTCCGTCTGAGTTTCAAAATTTATAACAATTCGATCCCAGATTTGGAACCGATCAAGCGGCTCGCGGCTCGTTCGAACGGCTTGTCGACAATCTTGAAGGGAGAATAAAGCCGGTAGGAGAAGCCCTACCTCGAGGAGTTTGTCACAAGCTCCTTAAGTCCCAGTGAGCCTCTCGCGTAGGCGGCTTCCCTTCTTATTTGACATTTGCCGTGTGGTCGGATCTCCCAGTATTTTAGAGAGAAGGTACTCTCTCTCTAAAATAAATCACTTAAAAATCAGTTCTGCTGCTCCCTGTTTTTGCTCACGCCCCAAAATTTACGGTTCTTTTAATTTGTTTGGAGAAGAAGCGCATTTAATCCTATTTTGTCATTTTCTAACTTAAACAATTTCAAAAATGACCATTATGTCCCTTCATTTCCTAGTTTTGACATTCGGCACTATCTCGGCTGTCCATTTTCATCGTTTCTCTACCCATACCACTCATGGCACATGAGTACGCATTATATGTGACTTTCGTTTGCATCGAAAATCGTTTTACCGACTTACACCCCGACCGCGATGCCTCAGCGTGTAAATTAGACTATCTCGGGTCAGTGAAATTTTATGTGCTAACTAGATTTCGCGAAACGATTCCAACGGTGAAATCGGTTTGTCGTAAAGTCCCCAGAGAATAAATTCCGGATTTTCAATCGAAATTACAATTTTGTAACCAAAATTACAATTTTGCCATTTTTCCAAAAATTGGAATTTCTCGAGTCTTACACATTACCCTTAGGTGAATCATTCAAGACAGTCCAGGACTATTGGAGATCAAATAGCAATTGGAATTAAAACGTACTGCATAATCTTCTCCCACCGTGTAGACCCGGCCACTAGTTGTCTAATTTGGCGAGATCATTAAATGTATGACTATTGTGGGGTTGAATTCAAACGTGCTCTTCACCGTTAAATTGGCTTATTCCATTGCTATACAAAGCAACTCCCAAAAACACCACAAGTTGCTGGGACCAAATTTGGAAGTTACAGGTCCCCCAAAGGATCCACACTTGCTTGTGGTTTGTAACCTGCGACAAAGTCGCGACAAGCGGCGAGATGGCGTGGGGTTCATAGCCCGACCAGCTTCATGCAGGTCTTTACGCCCGGAGAAAATAGAAGACTTGGACCCGTCTTACGGGGGCTGCACGGGTTACATAATTTTGGGCGCGATGCACAAATGATGCAGTGCAAAATTGGACCAGTGCAGCGCTCCGCTTGAGTGGATCCACGGAACTGACTTCCACTCGCCACATCGACTAGACACAAAACTTGGAAAGACCCTTCACAATGTGCACATTAATGGTGGAAATAAGTTATTGGAGGAAATGAGACAATATTTAAGAATAAAGATATCGACCACTTAGGAAGCCCAGTAGCAGGGTGCACATAGCCTTCACCTCTAAAGGTGAGGTGAGCTCAATGCTCTCAAACTTAAGTGATAGGGTTTGAAAAAATGGGCTCATAGAGGACCTACTCATTGGAGCAGGCGCGCTGGTAAGCTCGGGCCTTAGACGCCCGGCCAAGAATGAGGGCCAAATCATACGACCCAAAGGTCGATTATGGATGATGTGAAAGCCCGCATCCACATAAATCAAACTAGATCCCATCGATAAGGGAAATATAATAATCCCCAGATAACGTATTGTGCAAATCAAACTAAATCCCCAAAATTAGATAAAAATAGAATAATCACCGATAACGTATTATCCTGCAAATCCAACTAGATCCAGCCCAGCGAGGAAAATAAAATAATTCCGCGATATAACGAGCATCTACGGATCGAGCGGATCCGTAATAAGGAAGAAGGATAATTACAAATAAAGTCTTACATCCAATCAAATCCGTCTGGAGTAAAGCGAGAAATATTAGTCAATGGGAAAGAATCCTAATCACCATCAATGGGAAAACATATACTATAAATACCGAGGCCACCACATCGGTGAAGGTCACCTTGACACATTCGCCCTACAGCGATCCGTCTTTTCTCGGAAAGACCGAGCATACGTCGGACGGCGCGGGTGAAGCCTCGCCCAGGCTCCTTGCTTTCTTGTTTTGCGTGGAGGGGAGTGCCACGCTCGGGCGCAATGAGGCCGGCGTATTTTGCAATGATCTGGCCAGATGATCAGGAGCACGGACCCGGCCGTAGCCCGGTCGAGGTCGGCCCGAGCAACCGACACGCTCGGCCCGGTCCGGTTGAAAAAGCATCATCCAGTTGGCTCCGTCGTGGGAAGAGCAGTTCCTTGATAAATAAAGGCCCGATTTCTCCCGATTCTTGATGGTATCGACCGAACACAGCGAGCTTGGCGTCGATCCACGGGGATGTAGGATCGTAGGAGTGACCAGCGGACCAATGACCACGGAGCGTTAAACGATGCAAGCCAACCACGAGAGCGAGGTGGAGGCGCTCGCCTCACCAACCAACGCGATGGGAGAGTTGAGACAACTCGCAGCGGTCTGACGCCCGCGGGAGCCTGACGAGCGCGGGAGTCCTGACTTTCCCTCACCGTGAAGGCGACCGCAGTCTCGACATTCCCAGAGGAGTGGCTGAAACGAGAGCGAGTCTGGCCCGGAGCGGGGGGCCACGGACCGCAATTGGCCACGGAGAGGAGACGGCGAAGCAACACTTTCGGAGGGGCATGTCGGAGCGGCAGAGCTTCACGCCCGCCCCTCGGCGAGAGCGGGAAGCGATCATGGGGCGAGTTCGAAGCGCCGCGAAGCTCGGTAGGTGAAGAAGGTGGTAGTCGCAGCTCCACGACATGGACACCTTGGTACAACAAATTGAGTCACCTTTCACGGTAGGAGTGCTTGGCTTCCCTCTTCCGGTAAAGTCGGGATGCCCGCAGTAGAAGCGTTCGATGGTGTAGCCGAGAGATCCGGTCGATCATCTCGACAACACAAAAACCAAATGGGCATGGGTATCGAGACCACAATGCGATCTGAGCTTCGCTAATCACATTAAAGGCCCGGCCTTGGCACGGTTTTAATGGAAGCAAGCGAATCATCAATCTCCTCATTCGGTATCCATTGCGTTACGTCTCTTACCCACTTCATTAGAGTAGGATGTATAGAAGCCAAGTTATGTCACGCCCCAACCATCAGCGAGGCTCATGAGAAAGCTGAGGTCTTATGTTCGGAGATTCAATGCGAGAGTCTCTACGAGAGAGGTAGATATGCCACGGCGAGTTCACGATCATTGCATTCATTGCTAGATTAGGGGTTCAGTCGAAAGACTTGATGTTTTCCATCTCGAATCCCAATGGCTTATGGGCGAGGTGCTCCTGTGAGAAGTACATTAACGGTAAAGAAGCCCTCATATCCAAAGAGGAGCTCTTGGCGTAAAGAAAAAAGCGAGGCAGGACAAGCGGCCCGGGGCGGAGCCGACATCATTGTGACCGGGAAAGGTCTCGAAGAAAGATGGAGAGCGGTCCACAGAAAGCGTGGGAACCTCGCTGGAGTAAATGCAGGCCTGCATGACTCGAAGACGACAAGCGTTATTCGCACGGCGGTTCACCTTAACGGCCTCAATGCTTCGGGTCTGCGAGTGCGAAGTGAACGGTTCTTGGGGTGGGCGAGCTCACCGAATGAAGTCGGACCAGTAACGAGACAACACCGGATATTGCAGGTGCGAGGGTTACAGGGAAACCGCATACGGATATTGCATACGGCAAGAAATAAAGTATTTATCCACGGCACGGGTATCTCAAATGATTCATAGCCTCGAAAATCGACCTCGGAATCGGGGGCTCGAACCAAGCTGGCTCAGCTGGCCACCACCGCCCACCTCGTAATGCAATGACTCGGCCTGTGGCCTTTAGGAAATCGTGATCTCGGGAGGATTGCGGGAGGAGATCCGGCCTTTCGGCCGGAAGGCCCATCTGCGCGGCCTCGGGTTCGCGAGATCGCGGAAGTACAAGCGGTGTCCAAACTACCATTTCTGACACATCCGCGCCTTCTCGGCTCGGACTAGAAGGATGCGGCACCCCATGGCGACCCGCGGTAGTGACGGAGTTGTGGCCAACAAAACGGTCCATCGGGTCCTAGTTGACAACGAAAGTTTAGCTGACATCATCTTCGCCTCGGCCTTCGATAAGATGGGCATCGGAAGAGAGAAAATGGAACCCGTCAGCACCCATCTACGAGGATTCTCCGGAGAAAAGGTATTACCCTTGGGCTCAATACAACTAGTACTCACCTTGGGAGATCCCCCATGCCAGGCGACGACGACAGCAAGATTCCTCGTTGTAGACGCCCCATCTGCTTATAATATGTTGTTAGGCAAACCCTCTCTTAATGCAATAAAAGCCATTCCCTCCGCTTACCACATGATGATCAAGTTTCCTACCGTAAGCGGAATAGGAATGGTTCGAGGAGACCAACGAGTGGCCAGGGAATGCTACTCAGCATCCATGAAGCAAAAAACGGTCGATAACATATCCTTGGATGAGCTCGAAATCACCTTGACAAAGTATTCAGGACACAGGCCCTCGGAAGAAATTTGGAACGCATGCGGATTGGATGGCGACCACGAGCGCCTCGCTCATCGACTTATTAGCGGAAGATCTCAAAGCCCTCTCACCCGTTTTTTGGAGACGAGCAGGCGTCTTAGCGTGGAAGCAAGCGGGACATGGGAGGAATTGACCTTACGATGTTACCCATAGAATTTGAGCGTCGGTCAGTCTTTCGAGCCGATAAAAGCAAAGAGGGAGGGCTTTGCGCTGTGGGGTAAAAGCGTCGATAAGGTCGACAAATATTGACGAGAACAATCGGAGAGGTGGATATCTGAGATAGTTGTGTCGTATTTATCAAAAAGCAAGCCCAGTGGCGACTCTGCATCGACTCAACGACATCAGCGGGCTGGCGCGAGGACCGAGTTTGCTCTGGCGAATCGGCCTCATCGTAGATCTGCTTGCTAGCCATGAACTCCTTAGTTTATGGATGCCTTCTCAGAGCTACGATCAAATCGCATGGACCCGGATGACGAAAGAATATCTTCGTCGCAGGCGGGAACTTCGCTATTTATGTGCAGTACCTTTTGGACTCCAGGCAGGGAGCTACCTACGGAAGTGAGTGAACGGGATGTTCTGACGAGATAAGACGACCATGGAGGTGTACATAGAGGTGTACATAGATGACATGTTGGTAAAATCCACCATTCTTTGAGCTCCATGGCTCGTGCGTCAGAGTTCCGGATCTGAGGAAGTCGACATGAAGTGATCCGACCCGAGTGTGCCTTCGAATTATTATTTGGAAAATTCCTAGGTTTCATAGTCAACCCTTAGGAATTGAGGCAAATCCGGGCCAAAATAAAGGTTGTGCTCGACATGTCATCGCCCTCAGGCATAAAGGAGGTCAACGTCGACGGAAAGGATTCTTTGCTTTAAGCCCGGTCGTATCGAGGGCCCGGAGTGATAAATGTATTCTTCGAGTTTGAAGAAGGCCTTTCCCGATGGGATCTGAAGTGCGAAGCGTTCTCGGCGTGAAAACATATTTGGGTTTCCCCATTCTAGTAAGCCCGGGTTGAGAGGGAGCTCCTCCTCTATACTTAGCGATATCGGACTTCTCGACTAAATGTCATATCGAAACAGATCGATCTGGCCTTGATTTACTATTGCGGTCGTGCTGAGAAGCGGAAGAGAGGTAGGGATGGAGAAATTAATCTTAGCACCAGTAACCGTAGCTCAGAAGCTCTGCCCTTACTTCCAGGCTCATACCATAAAAGTTCCAACGAGAATGTCAGATGGAAGCAAGTGTTACATAAACGAGACCTCGAAGGGCGTGGAAGTGGGCGTGGGGCTAAGCGAGTTCGGCGTCAAATATAAGTAGAAGCGCAATAGAGGGCGGTCTTAGCGATTTCGTCATGGAATTCACCTCGGTAGAGGCCTGGGAACACCCGAGCACTTAGGCGCTGCCCGTCTTGAAACTTTATGAGGGCTGAGGACCCTGGAAATGCCTGAGCGAAGCGGGTTTATCGACCTCCCCGAGGAATGGGCAGTGAGTATGCGCTCAAATTCCGAATTCAAGCCTCCAACAACGGGCCCGAATATGGTAGATCATAGCGAGGCCTCAACCTCGCCCGTTCCTTTAGAAATTGACCCGACTTGAAGTGCGGCGACTCCCATTGGTAGTAAGACAAATAGAAGACACACGAGGCGGCGGGAGAATGATCATGCCTCGAGTCTGAGATTTATTGAAAAAGTTCGTGCGGTCGAGTCAAACATATCCCTGACGAGAGGGCCTCCAGTGATGCCTTGGCAAAACTAGCGGCAATTTGAGCAGGGAATACCTCGGTGGTCGACACTTGTGAATACCTTGCGAAGCCTTGTAGATCTACGCGACGTGGAAGTTGCCCAAATCGGGTCGGCCAGGAGTTGGATGGACCCCATTGGGATCACATAATAGACGGACGTCTTCAGCGACCAGAAACAGCCTTCGTCGGGACGAAATTATTGGATTCACTAATCATAAAGGGAAGCATGTCTGGCCAATTTCTTCACACCGTTCTTAAGTGCATCGCGGGAAAAGACACTGAATACTTGCTAAGGGAAGTACGAAGGTATATGCGGAAATCATCATGAGACTCGGGCATTGCGGGAAGGTCTTAAGGCGGGAATACCTGCGGCCCACAATGCTCGGAGGCAACGACCTTGCTAGTCATGAGATCTGAGATGCCGGGGCATGCGAGATCTCACGCCTCCCATCGAGGCCCTTGACATCGATTACAAATGCTTGACCTTTCCAACGATTAGGGTTTTGGACATCACTAGACCTCTTGCCCCTTGGGGAAGGAGCTAATGTAAATTCATCATCGTTGTTGTAGATTACTTCACCAAGTGGCGAGTAGAACCTTTGCCTGATTGAGCAGAGAAGATCACATAATTTTGTGGCAGGCTGAGCCATCATATCTGCGGGTTTGGTATCCCAGAGCCACAGATCATCTGATGGAAACGATTTGACAAGCGCGAGTTCGGGGATTTTGTGCCAGGAGTTCGAGATTAAAGATTGTTACTGGAGTCCAGGCACATCTGTGATCCCAATGGTCGAGTGGGTCACCCATTGAGGAACCCTTAAGGCGCGTGAAGACCCAGGTGGAAGATCTTAAAGGCAAATGGGTAGAATTCCTCCCAGAGTCTTGTAGACCCTCTGGAATTCTGAGAGAGTCGACAACCCGGAAACCCGTTTGCCTTACCCTTCTGGCTGCGACGGTAGCCCCTGTCGAGAGTCGAGGTTAAAGTCCCCGAGGATCGAGTTGGCGGCATGAGTGGAACACAATGCGAGCCTCTCAGTGCAAATTTGGACCTCAGGGATGAAAAACTTGAGCGGGTTCTAAGGCGCCTGAAGGATTACGGAGAGACGGCGGGTATTACAACCAAGGTCAAACCTAGGGCTACATGCCGGGTGACTGGTCTTGGAAAAGCTCTGCCGACGGGGAAGAATCCGGCGCGGAAGAACTAGGCCCCGGTGGGAGGGCCCCTACATCATATCCCGCGTCATCAGACCGGGCAATTACGAGCTCCAGACAAAGGAGGGAAAAATTCTACATCATGCTTGGAATGCGGAACACCTTAAACTTTTTTATCAGTAGACCTCGGTTTGTAATATTAAATGAAGCATTATCAATTTTCGGATGGCTTGATACGGCGTTCTTGGTTATTTTGTTAGGCGTCTCAAGCGGTCTCCTGCCACATATAATGCTCGGAAAAGTTACATGCAACGGAATGAGAAAGATTCGGTCATAAAAAAAAAGTCTCTCTTTATTCCGATCAGATTACATTCAATTCTGATCCCGATGGTGTCATCGGGTTACATCTTGGAAATACATGATATGACGGTTCCCTCAAAAAAAAAAAAAAGCCTCAAAAGCGAGAGGAAAGGAAAAGCGAGATGAAAATAAGTGGAAGAAGGGCGAGAAAGGTGGAAAGAGGGAAAGAAGAGTAGAGAGATGGAAAAGAGGAGAAGAAGAAAAAGGGGAAGGAAGAGTTTACGTGCGAAGAGCGAAAAGAGAGGAAGAATGAAGGAAGAGAGAATGGAGAGAGGGGAGAAGAGAAGAAATGAGAGGAAGAGAAAGAAGAATAGAAAATAGAAAGCGGCACAAGGAAGTATGCAGCCTCTCGGACACATTCCTTAGCACGAAATTTAGGAATAACATGACTCCCATGCAAAGGGGATCGTAGGGAAAACCTGACTCAGTAGCGAGAGGTCAATGGCGAACGAGAATCTTGAGCGGATCCCGGCGAGAACGATCAAGCACGCTTCATCTCGCGCGGATCTCGGTTAAGCTTTGAAGAGAGCTGGTATCCAAGTATAAACTCCATAGCGATGAAACCGCCGTTTATAAGAAGGCGAAGCACTTTCGGAAATTCGCCTTGTCGTTCAAATTCTCCATAAATTAGCATTAAAGACATTACAGCATCTTTCGAAAATCGAGTCGAATGGTACCGCGCGCTCAAACTCGTTCACTATATTGGGCCATACGACCCGAGAGTCGAGATCATTTCGAAGCTATAAGCCTGAAGCCCGCCGGCGCCCGAGGTGATAGCTCACTTTGGCCAGGCTCGACTACTCTGCGGGGCCCGCATGACCTAAGAGTCGGATCAGCTCAGGCTATATCCGCCCACAAGGCCACGGCCCCGGGCCGTAGCTCGCTGACGGCTCGGCTACGCCTGACCACGCGACCTAAGAGTTAGATCGGCTCAGACTATATCGCCCTGAGGCCTCGGCGCCGGAGCCCGGAGTGGCTCGCCCAGTGAGCTCATTTACTCTGCCACCGAGTCATGCGGCTAAGAGTCGGATCATTTCGGTTATATCGCCCACAAGGCCACGGCGCCGGAGCCCAGTAGCTCACTTTGACGAGCTCGATTACTCTATTCAGGCCATGCGACCCGAGTCGGTCATTTCGGTATATCGCCAGCGAGGCCACGGCGCCGGAGCGGAGTGGCTCACTTTGACGGAGCTCGACTGCGGACCCGCATGACCCCCCCAGAGTCGGAATCCCGGCTCGGTATATCGCCTGAGGCCACGGCGCCGGGATTGGGTAGCTCACTTTGTGAGCTGAGCTACTCTGCCTGTTGCGCTTTAGGTCGGATCGGCTCGGTGCTCTCCCGCCCATGAGGCCTCGGCGCCGAGCTAGTAGCTGCTGATGAGCTCGACTACTCTGTAGCGAGGTCATGCGACCTAAGAGTCGGATCATTTCGGTATATCACCCGTAAGACCCACGGCGCCGAGACCCAGTGGCTCACTTTGACGAGGATCGGCCCCACTCTGCGCGGGCCAGCATGACACAAGAGTCGGATCATTTCAGTATATCGCCCCTGAATGACCCGCATTGCCGAGAAGCCCGGTGGCTCACTTGTGATCTAGACTACTGCCGCAGACCACGCGGCCTAAGAGTCGGATCATTTCAGTATACTCGCCCGAGGCCACGGCACCGGGCCAAGTGGCTCACTTTGGCGAGCTCGACTTCTCTGCCCATGACCGCGGCTAGAGTCGAGATCAGCTCATTTATATCGCCCGCGAGGCCTGTTGCCGTCTTGATGGCTCACTTTGACGATCTAGGCTACTGCACGGGTCGTACGGCTAAGAGTCGGATCAGTTTCGAGGCATATCGCCGCGAGGAGTACGGCGGCTCAGGGCTGGTAGCTCCCGGTTTGGCGTCAGGCTCGACTACTCTGCGCGGTGCAGCGACTGGGTCGGTCGGCAAATTTATATCGCCAGCGAGGCCACAGCCGCCCGAAGCCCGGTGGCTCACTTTGGCCAGGCTCGACTACTTTCGCGTCGACCCGCGGCTGGGAGTCGGTCAATTTCAGGTATATCGCCCGTGGCGCGGCGCCGGAGCCCGATGGCTCACTTTGACCAGGCTCGACTACTGCCGCACAGACCCACGCCAGCCTAAGAGTCGGATCGGCTCGGGCTATCGCCCGTGAAGCCTCGGTGGCCGGGCCCGGCCCATTTCCGGTCGGCGAGTTGGCCCACTCTGCGGGCCCGCATGACCTAAGAGTCGGATCATTTCGGGGTATATCGCCATCAGGCCTCGGTGCCGAGCCCAGCCATTTCAATCCCCGACTACCCAGGCTACTGCACTCGAGCCATGCGGCCCTAAGGTCGGTTCGGTGACGAAGCGGCAGCTGAACCTCAGTGGCTAGCTCAAGCTACTCGGCTCTACATCCGGGAGTTGCTTTCATTTCAGGGCGATGGCAATCAATACAGGTTCATGAAGAGCAATGGCAATTGCAAAAATAGAGACAAAAGTGGTAAAGATCGTTTATTAAGGAGCAGGCTACATATGTCACGGGTCTAGGCCGTAAAAATAAGTAAAACAAGATCGACATCAATATTGCACTTGCTGTGTCGGGCATCGAAGGAGGTAGGGTGAAGAAGAGTGGGCCTCAATGGGGTGTCGGTTCTCGGAATAGTCGCGAGAGAGATTCCTCGGCCTCCTCGTCGCTAGGAATGTCAAGTTGAAGTCGAAGCGGGGTAGGCATTATGACTTTCCTGCGAGAGGGGGTACATCCACTTTCGAAGCCCATTGGTGCGGGGCCTCGTCCCTCGATCTTCCTATAGCTCATCACCATTTGAGGCAACCGGAGTTGTTGTTGATGAAGGTCCCACGCGTACGCGACACTCCTCGGTCGAGGGTTCGAGTTTGCGACCTGGGAGGCCTCATGAGCCCAGGCCATCCCGATGGCGTCGTCTTATCGCGCGGTTCGTCTTAGACTCCGCGGCTTGCCTTGGGATGTGAAGCTCATCCCTAACCATACGAGCTCATATTGGGCGACTGCGGCCCAGTCCCTAACCTCTGGCAAGTCATTTTGTACGGCATGACCTCATCCCAGAACCTCCGAAGCTCGCCTTCGGCCCCACTCAATCTGTTTTGGGCCTCATCTTCTCTACCCTCGGCTTAGAGCACGTCGCAGGCGTGGTGTCTTCAGGTCAGTTTAAGCTTGGCTGCCTCCTCGGTCATACGTTGCACTGGCCCCGCGGCTTCCGGCCCAGCTCGAGATGTAGAGCCACCCCTCGCCTTATGGCCGGCCCGCTTTGGCATGACCTTCGTTTAGTTTGGCTTTTTAGCGAGCCCTTGAATGAGTAGCCACTTGCCGCATCGACATACAGAATCAATATCCAGCGCCAAGATCGATACTTCGACTGAAATAGGTCGGTTACGACAAGGTATGGGAACTTATAGAGGCGACCCCCTGGAGGAATAGAGCCAAAGCCTCATCAACGGGCAGCGTGCTCAACCTCTTGAGATCAGAATCCTTCAGAATAGATGAGACGGCGCGTGTGAGTTCGGCATTGAAGCGAGTCGCCATCTCATGATTTCGGTCAGAGTCCTTCCTCATAATTTTTCGCCCACCGGAGAAGGTGGCATAACACTGTGGCGGATTCGAACGATGATAGGGCATGGCCTTAGCGGCCCGCTCAACGGCCCCACCCGAGGGACCTTTTGCCTTCACAGCAGACCCAGAACGGGGCTGCGAACTCAAGACTTTAGGAGCCTGTGGAGGCGTGATTTTGCTAAACTTTCGGACATGGGTAGACGGAGGAAGAGGAAGAAGCCCCGATTTGGAACCTTGACGGCCAGGCCGACCTGCCAGCGAGTCCGGGGTCTTAGTTTCACACTGCGGGGCTTAGAGACCAAACGTCCTCAGCAGAACGAGCTCTCCCTTAATTGGTTGGCAGGGGGCGATGGGAGAAACTTTCATATTGAAGGAGGCGAAGGCCACCAGCGGCGGGCCAGGCTGACCTCGAGCTCGAAAGGCCAGGAATATCTGACTTGATCAGCTCAGGGTAGGAGTACGGAGGACACTTTCGGCCCGGCCTTGACTCTATATGACCCGTTATCTTGTTTGAGATCGATTCGAGGCTCACGAGGCATGTGAGTGATGTAGAATTATAAATGCCAAATAACCCCATAAGGTTATACCAAAAACAAAGCAAACACTTACGTAGATTCTCGGGGAATTGGTCGAGCAATAGGAGCATGTTTGTCGTCCTTGTTAAGAGGTCGTATTCCCAAATTCTTGTGGTAACAAAGTAGCGCGTCCTTCCAGCACATTGGGAAGAGGGAAGATCGGAAATCACCAGAGGAGCGCCAGAAGAGGAAGCCCTCAAAGGTTTCCTTCGCTCTAAAAAGATAAAGGAACAAAGCTATACTGGGAACACCAAGTCCCATGTCCCTAAAGAAAACCAATACGCCAGCTTCTAAAATACCCACTAACCATTTAGGCGAGAAATTTGAGAAGGAGACCGGAACATTGAAGTCTTTGTGAAGCCCACTCTGGGGATGCGGAGAAGCGAAGGCGGGTATCGAAGGCGGCAAAATGGCGCCATCTTAGGCACGGAAACCATAGAATTGGCGATGGAGGACCACGCTCTGAGCGTAGGAGGTCGGTAACGTCTACTTGAAGGTGGCCCGTATGGGGGGCCAGGCCTTGGCCCAGGCCTATAATTAAAGCGTGTTGAGCGGCGGATTTTAAGGTATTCGACCCTCCAGGGATATTTAATCGGGTCTACTTTTCCCGCACCCTTGTCGAGAAGGAGGCGCCCACCAGGGCATCTCGAAGTTCAACCTCGGTGGATGGTAGGAGGCCGCCCGATCCGCCTAGATGGCAACGGTCGAGAGAGTCACCTCACGATACGCAAGAAGAAGCGACCGGACCCATGATGAAAACAAATAATAGAAACAAAACTTGGCTAACTCAATCATAGCGCCTACGTCTTTTGGTGAAAAGACGAAGGATAAGGGCAATGGTCCCGTGAATAAAACGAAAAGTATCTCGGGAAAAGCGGGAAAAGTAGGAGCGAAGAAGAGGTTTGAGATCGAGAGCCGCGAGACGGAGGAGTGCAGAAAACAGGAAGGAAACTTGTCACACCCTGAATTCCACCGGTGCGATTTATGTTAATATTTTACCACCTGATTTTTTTCCCACGGCAATTAGCTCACTTAGGTAATCACTGGAAGCGTAAATAAACAAACACTCGGGTTTCCAAACATACACACATATCTCGGTCTGATTAATTCCTCAATGTACCCACAATTATAAACACATGACATTCAAAATAACATTTACACAAAAGTTCCAAAACTAGTGGCTACCTGAAGCCAAATATCTGATGATCCACAAAATATACAGTATCCCGAATATATAGTGTGAATATCCACATAACACTAAATATTCATCAAAATGTATGCTCAACCACCAACAAGCTTAGGTTGGCATACAAACTTTTCATCCTCAAAAACCTACGAGTCCAGCTTCATATCCACCTTGGTGATCGTACACACGCATCTAAGGTGGAGGAAATAATGGGAGGTGAGTTCGATAACTTCATTAGTGAATCCCATAACAAGCCATGCTCATAAAACATTTCAATTTTATACATAATTCAAGATATCTCAAAACATGAGCATTTACAAATAATAGGTTGATAATGGAAACACATGAATGCAATACTACCATAAATCTCGACCCTCATCGGTGACTCTTTTGGGCTTTCACGCAGGGGACTAGCCGTCGTCGGAGAATAGCGACAAAATTCTTTGGGACTTACCACCCAGGGATATGCCCACATCCCGTATATCTGTGACCTTTCTAGGACTACAACCCCGGGGGCCTCATCGTCCCGTGTCCACCACATCAATCAGAACTCTCACACGAGTCCTCCTTACCCGTGTCATGCTTTAAAACAATTTCCGCAAGCATTCAACCACATGGATATTTAAAAACATCATGTACAGTTTATTCAAAGATTTCCATATATATAAAAATATACATTTATATATATCCTGAAAATCCTGCAGTCAAAGCACGGAATGGTGCGAGTGTAACATCAAATACGGTATATAAGCGGGAGAAGGTTATAAGATCCCTACCTTCCTTGGATTCAAAAATCCCTTGGAGTACTCCCGAGGAAGTCGAGCAGGAGCTACTCCCGAAGGATGCATGGAAATAGCAGTCATAGATTCCTTAGCCTCTGCAATCCGTGTCGCGCAAAGTGCTCAAGTGGTGCATTACTTTATCACCACTCGACTCACATATATTCTTATACCTTCAACCTGAAGCCTTGATCCCCCAGGTGCACTCTCTCTTTACACTTACTAGAATCCAACATTTAACACCCCCTTATTAGGGTTACACTGAACAACACACTCAACACAAAGCACCTCTTGTATTCCTATCTCCATATTACTCATTTGAATGGAGTGCTAAAAGGTTCTCCCTCAACTGGAATCACCCAAATCGCGAACAGAAACTCGAGTTATATCCTAAACAACCTTGGGGCTATTCTATGATCAAAGCAAAGCATAAATTTTTGCTTGAACATAGCCCCTTTTTTGAGTGAATGTTTGGGCCACATAGAGTTAAATTTGAGGGTACCTATTTCAGGATATTTAGTGCTTTCCTTGAAGTCAGTTCTTGTACTTGAGCTTGAATCAGCTCAAATCGGATGAAATGAGCAAGTTATGGCCCCGAAATACTAACACTAGTCAAAATAGAAAAATCAGTGGCGAAAATCAGGAATTTATGATTTTTCCCATCTTTTCCATAAGTTTGGCCCGTCAGCGATGACCCGAAGCCCAGCGCATCAAAGACCTCTATTCGACCAGAAACATCTTCCAAAACACATCTTAAACAAGAATCCTAGGGTTTTGCCAGCCCATCACTCAGCAAATCTGGGTTAGGATGACAGCTTTACCAAAAATAAGAAGATTGCTGATAAATGCACTCTCTTATCTGAGAATAAAAATAGTCCTTACATGATAATAGGGATTAGGGTTTTAAATTATATCCTTCAAATCTAGGGTTAGGAGGATTACAGACAAATACTAGAAAAGAACCCAGTTTACAAGAATCGAGCCAAAACCCTTACCTTTTGGCTCGATCTTCTCTTCTTCTCTTCCTTTTCTCCTTCTTCTCTTAACACCTTCTTTTTCTTAACTGCTTCTTCCTCTTTCTCCTCTCTTCTTCACGTTTTTGCCCCTAACTCATTTGAAGCGAATAAGGAAGCGCATCATTTTCTTTATCTTTAGTTTTAGTCGCATACTGCATTTTGACTTTAAAGTTTAAGCTAATAGCAATTTAAGCCGTCTAACTCTTTATTTGCGTATCAAATTCGTCTTATACATTATTAGCTGGAAACTTTCTCATTAATGACCCAAGGGTCGCCAGTGAAAATAAATTCTCGAATTTACCGTAGTTACAGTATTAAGCGCGGGTCTGTCGTTTTACTTTCCAAAAAAATAATGTTTAGTATTGTAATAATTAGAGGTATTTCAGAAACTTAAAGTGGGAAAGATGGCGAAAACAAGAGTCATCATTATCGCCAAGGCGTATGGCGTCGAGCCTTAACCGCGGCGCCGGCGGCGTGAAATTGCATCCGATGCAGCGTTCTGACCCTTGCCGCGCGCCATTTTCCTGAGTGGGGAACTAGTCGATAGGGTTTGAAAAAATGGGCACCATGACCCGGCTCATGCATCACCCGAGAAGGCGTAGCCGTTAAGGCGCTAGGCCTTGAAGCGCCCGGCCCGGAATGAGGCCCGATCATACGGCCCGAGGCCGGTTATGGAGTGATCGAAGGCTGGCGTTCTATAAATCAAACTAGATCTCATCGATAAGAAATAGAATAATTCAGATAACGTGTGTCTGCAAATCAAACTAAATCCAGTCGATAAGGGAAATAGAATAATCACGATATAGCGTATTATCATATAATCAGTAGATCGTGATAAGGAAATAAAAATAATTCGCGATATAACTGACTCGTCCTACGAATCATTAGATCCCGCAATAAGGAAGAAGGATAATTATAAATAAAGTGCTCATGTGAATCGTCTGGGCGCGAAATATCTCGTCGATGGGAAAGAATCCACAATCGCGTCAAGTGGGGAAAGCATTATCTTATAAAATGTCGGGGCCACCTTATTGGTGAAGGTCACACGTGGCGATTCGTACACTCTGGCGATCCAATACTTTTCTCTCGGGGAAAGCCCGGCTTAGGCATTAGAGGCGGCAGGCGGCCTCGCTGAGCCCACTGCTCTTGTTTTGCGAGGAGAAGTCTGTATTTCGGAGCGCCTTGGCCAGTATTTGCGTGAATCCTACTTGATGCAAACCGTCAGGAGCTGAGACCGACCATGCTTGATCCAGGTCGGTAATGACGGCTAACGTTGGGGTGGTGGGTTGGCAGCGTCGTCAGTATTTAAGCATCATGCATGTCAGAAGAATCAAGTCCGCAACAATCTGGGTTAGGTGGTCACCTCCTTGCCAAAGTTGGACCACGTTAAATACTGATGGATGTGCGAAGAGAGAAACCAAGCAGGGGGAGGAGGCTTGCTACGAGATCACCATGTCAGGAGATGGGTCTCCCCACCTCCGGGCCTCAATCAAGTCTTAGAGCAAGACAATTTGGGTGTCCTATGGCCAATGATAGTGGCCTGTAAATAATAACTATGTTTTTGGGTTTCTCCCCTCCACTTTGATAAAAAAAAAAAATTGTGGGAGAAAAAGCTATGAAGTCACCTAAGTATACTTTTAATTATATTTAATTTGATTAATTAGTGTGTTAACTTTCGGGTTTTTTTTTTTATATATTTTGATGTTTCAACTTTTATTTGATTCAATTAAGTTTTTTTTTTTTTAAGAAAAAAATAATTTCATTGATTAAAACTAGCAACACATCGATAGTACATATAATCAAAATCACTAAAAATCATAAAGGGTGAAATAATATTCAAGTTAATATCATAATGAATAGACTCATCTTACATATTTGATACTTGAGCATACATATTTGATATTACTATTATGACTAAAATACCTATAAATTTAATTATATAACACATGTCACGCCTCGAAACCTTTATAGAGCGTATTTGTCAATTAATGCATAATGCTTATTTTGAAGTCTGAGTGTGAAACAGCCCAGTAACGCCTCGCACAGCAGCTTCAGTTTTTGTTCAATTCTCGCTTACATGTTAAATAAATGTGTAACTTTCTAAATTCGTAAATTCTCACAGGTCGAAAATTCTTAAATATCAGATTACCGATTATGCGTGTAATAGTATAAAGAAATTTGTTCATAATATATGATATTTGGGATCTACCAGATCATTTTATCTTAATATAAAAGCAGATATTTATCGTAAGAAATTAGCTTTTCTCAGTTAAACTTGGCCCGACGTTGGCGTAAACGTGAAGCTTATTAGTTCAACATGACTGAAGTTATAATCAAATCCTAATAATGAATCCCCAACCTAGCAATCACTCATCGTAGGCCCCAAAAGTGCGCAAAATATGTCAGCCGAATGAGAGTGAACTTAAATTGTGATAAGAAATCTTGTCGTTTTAAATGGATCGAAAGAGTTTTGTTCGTATAACAAATAGGATATGTTTTTAAATGTTTAGATTTAAAAATAAGTTTGAGCATTAACAAAATTCTTGAAAGCATTCTTTTACATCTGAATTTCAAATTGGTTTTAAGTATTAAATGTGTCCAGCAATTTCATATCAAATTTTCAAATGGGTGGTATTTGTGCAAATTGATCGTTTAAGATGGAATGAATAAAAGCCTTCTTAGTCTTAATGTACTCTGGCAAAAGCACATAGAATTTGAGGTTGAATCGATTACGTTCATTTCTTAAAGATATAAAGGTCATTATTATTAAAGATTAGCAGGCCAAGATAGTATCAGTATTATTAGTTAACATAATAGAACTAACAAAAATCAAATAATTCATTCAAAAGTTAATTCTGGCTTGTCGTATTTCGCGTTTTTAACAAGTAAGCAACGAATCTAGAAAAGTACAATCATACCAAAACTACTTTTTGATTTATGGATAATCTAATAAATAAATAAAAGTAAAACTTTTCATAAACCAAGATTATATATATAATTCGGTTAAAACAATTTTTTCATCCTCAAATGAAGCCAAAACGTAATTTTCTTTTTAAAGATGCATTTAATATCTAACTACGCCGAAAAGAGTCTTTCAAAGGCTTTAAAGAACTAATCCGAATAATTTAACCTCAATGAAATATTTCTCTTAAAATAATAAGGAATAAACTATCATCATTAATTACTTATTTATTCTTAAAACTTTCCTAATTTGATATTCTTAAGAATGATATTATTTTTAATTTTTTAATCCATAATAATAAAAGTTAATGGGTTTCTAAATATTTTATAAAATTTGTGATTTATAAGAGTTTATTCTATCGAAACGTAGTTTTTGTTCGCATGACGTGATAACAGCTGTTCGAATGATAGCTATTTGAATTAGGTAGTTTTACAAATTTTATAAAACTCATATTCATTTCGGATCTTATTTTAATAATTTATTTATTTTTATGCTCTTAATCAAGACTAAATCTTTTATAAAGAAATAATATTAATAATATTTTACAAATTATATTATTACACTTATCTCATTTTAGCATTTTTACCTAAAATTATCATATTTGACAACAAGTATTATTAACGGATCTTATTTTCCTATAATTGCTAAATAATTATTCTAATCATATTATTTATCTAATAAATTACCAATCAGCAATAAAATATTTACTTGTCAGAAAATACATATATCTTTTAAATATTTATCAAATA
This sequence comes from Tetrastigma voinierianum, assembly GCA_016808115.1. Lineage (NCBI taxonomy): Eukaryota > Viridiplantae > Streptophyta > Magnoliopsida > Vitales > Vitaceae > Tetrastigma > Tetrastigma voinierianum. The sequence continues at coordinate 114,477 of JAEQBH010006938.1, read as the reverse complement.
CGTATATTTATACAAAATTCAGTCTTTTCAAATTTATCTTATTTATTTATTATTATTTTACATCAAAAAATTATTATTAAATCTTCATTAAATGCTGAAAGTAATTGAGTATGACAATCAAATATATTTTATTTTATTTTATTTTTAAATAATTAAGTGTAATCTAAATTTGACTTCTTCGAGGGTTAATTTAAGCTGAAGAAAATTAAAGAATACACATCGAATCTAGAAAAATAAAATAAGGAGAGATCTTCTTAGAAATTTGTTAACTGACCTTGCAGATCAGAAGCGTATATCGCTTTTAGATTCTTAATGAAAAGAAATTGAATGAATAAAATTTTATTTTCTTATTCCAATTTATACATAGGTATCTATTAGGAAAATTACCTATTTTACCCCTCTTTCATTAAATTAATTAATTAATTAGCTAATTGAATTATTATTATTATTTTTCGAACTTATACATAAAGTATTATGGAAATTCATTATTTTTCCTAAGCTTATCGTATCTGGTCATATCATTATTATTTTCACAACATACTATCTGAGTGCTTGGGTATTACAACACATTAATGATAATTTATTTGATTTTTTATCTTTGATCATACATATTTTTTTCGTTTAAATCGCAAAAACACAAATAAACATTTTGATGATGAAAACCAAAATGTCGGACGTGATGACACAACCACCCACCACATCAAAATAATGACTATATTATGAAAAATAAAAAATAAAAATCTATATTTATATGAAATAACCATATTTTATTAGGAAATAAAAAAATTGAGAGAGGTGTAGATGGGTATTTCAGACCAATAATGGGTAAAAAAAATCATCCACTTTTACTTAAAGAAAAAAGGATGTAGATAAAATTTGAGAAAATGAGATTTATTTCAATTAAGCGTTTCAACTCTTTTAAGTTTTATTCAATTAACTGATTAAAGCTTATCAAATCAACAAAAATAAGATTCACATGCCATTAAAAAATTCAGCAAAATATCAAAAAGAGTTAAAAACTAAATAGTTTAAAGTTTATAAGCAAATTGCTTTCAACAAATATGAAAAAAAATGTTGGTATAAATATTAAATAATCCCGAGTTGCTGCTCTACACTAGCCTGAGACAGAAAATGGCCCAGTGCATACCAGGGCTTAAACCCTCCAAAAACCCTGAGCGGAAACGTTTTTTCTTCTTCATCCTCCTGCAAAACAATACCCAGATGGACTAAGTTCCTAACCATGTCAACCCAACATCACCATTCTCAGCAATTGTCTCTTGATGCCTTAATCAGCAGTAATCGCAAAGAAGAGGTTATGGGGGCTATTCACCACTCGCTCTCCAATTGTCTCTCCGAAACGAACCTTCATCTCACAGTTCCTGCTCTTAAGTCTAAAAGCAGAGGCAAGGTGATAGTCCCGCCCATACCCTAGCTGAATCATCGAAATTTTTATTTTAATTTTTAGTGTCCCCTCTGTTGGGCAAGTACGTGTTTGGAAATAAAAGACAATTGACAGGTTTCCATGGTAGCGAGAAGGTGGAAAATGACATGCAAGACACGTTTGATAGTTTCGTTTTCCTAAACTTTCCAGAAAATAGGTTACTCCGATAAATACCAATATTGATTTTTGAATTCAGATGTTTCATTGCCTAGTTCTGCAATGATCAAATGGCTCCAGATGACTGAATCTGACGCAACTATTTGGTTTATCGACAGTGGATTTAATAGCTCTCTCTCTCTCTCTCTCTCTCTTTTTGTTTTTTTTTCATTTAATTTCTTCCTTATTTCGTGTTTTTATCATCAACCAAACAGAGGGTTACAGTTTTAGCAGACGAAGCCCATCCGTTTCATTTGGCAGGTCAGAGATGTTTATGATGGCGGGGATTATCTAGTCATGGTCACAACAGATCGTCAGAGTGCATTCGATAGAGTTCTTGCTTCTATTCCCTTCAAAGGGCAGGTTTATCTCCACTATTTTTTTTTCTTATTAAGTAGTTGCCTTATTAATCAGATTAGTTGGATAAGTATGCTAAAATAAAAGCTTGGTAGAAAGTTTGTGGAATATTATTGCTGTGCAGTGGAGGGATGTTTTCCAACGATGGCAACTTAGTACACCGCAAATGAAAGATATATGCATTTACTTTTTGGCCGTGCAACTTTCAGTTTCTAATAATGAGACAAGTTTGTGGTGGTTCAGAGTAAAACTCAACATAGCTCAAATGCAGTCATCAGCTCCTGATAAAAATGTTACAATTGCGAAGAAATGTTCAGTTTTTCCTGTTGAATTTGTTGGTGAGTTCTTAGAGGTTTAGTGTTTTCAATCTCGTTACCCATAGTTACAAACACACACTGTAGTGTTTAAGCACTGGTTTGCATGAATCAGATAAGTCTTTTGTTTTTATGTCGTTTGATAAAATTATTAGTTCTTGATTTGAATATTACAGCTCCTATTTTCAAGCTTTGTTTTGAAAATTCAAGTTGAAAATTGGGATCATTTTCTTTTTGAATGAAGCGAGGAGCACAGTATTGTTGTTCTATGTGTATGTTTGGAATTACGTTTAATTGGTGGAAAGTGGAATGCACAAACCTGCGGACTAGTTATAGGTCAATCTGGTGCAAATGCTCTTCAAATTGGAAGCTTGTTTAAAACCTCTATTCTTGTTTTCTTCATCAATGATATCTTATTGGTCTGTTGGGTGGGGAATGTGGTGTAGGATATATGTTATCTAGGTCCGCAGGTCATGATCACATAGTTGTTCTTCAAATTTGGAAGCTTGTTTAAAACCTCTATTCTTGTTTTCTTCATCAATGATATCTTATTGGTCTGTTGGGTGGGGAATGTGGTGTAGGATATATGTTATCTAGGTCCGCAGGTCATGATCACATAGTTGTTGTTGTTAAATATTTACCACGACTTCTATGCTTTCAGCTTACTTGACAGTAAGAATTCTTGCTGCATCCCATTTGCATGTATGAATTAAAAGCCATCAACATATTTGTGGATGTTTGCCTATCAAAAAAAAAAAAACATTTTTGTGGATGTTAATTTTGCCACTTTTTGTAGTCAGAGGCTATGTGACTGGAACTACTGATACATCATTATGGACAGTCTACAAGAATGGTGTCCGGAACTACTGTGGCAATATCCTCCCAGATGGTGTGCTACCACTACATTTTTTTTTATTTCGTATTTGAATTTTTTGAGCTACCTAATAGTCTGTTAAAATGTGTAGGCATGGTAAAAAACCAAAAGCTTCCGGAAAATATACTCACGCCTACAACCAAGGCTGAACATCATGATGTTCCCATTTCTCCCGATGAGGTTTGTCCATATTGTTCATGTTTTTATGATTTGTCAGTTTTTTTCTCATAGCCAATTGATATGTAGTTACTGACAACCCTTGTTATATTTGTCTACATGAAGATATTTTGAAAAAATCTTGATGTCTATGTGGCTGACTACAAGCTGCTGTATATAACCTGTCTTTTGCCTGGAATGCATATTCAGCCATTTGTGATGTACTAGCAACTAATTACAAACAATTTTAGATGGATTTAAGATATTCCAAATATTCACTAATTGATTTGTGAATAATTTTCTTGAGCTTCCACAAATTGCTCCAGTATGATCTCTTAAATGCTATGCAATGTTTTAAAAGGCTGAAGGAGGATTTCTGATCAGAAAAAAAAAGGATGAAGGAGGATTAAGAATTTATATTGAAATAATTTAAGGTACAAACCTTCTTATTTAGAGAAATAAAAAATAAAAAATTAAGGTACAAACCTTGAGTTGCAACTAGGCATAAGCCTCATCTTCGATTAAAAAAAATACAAAACAGAAATATAAATATTAATAAAAAAATATATTTTTTGATTGATACAAATATTAATAAAACATATGAAACATATAATAATAAGAACTCATATAATTTATAATAAAATATTTAATATCAATAGTTTCAATTGACTTCCCTATTTCTGTTTATTTAAAAATTCAGATTTATATTCAATGACTCTAACAAATAATTTTTAGCATCACGATTTCTATCACTGTAGGAATTTTAAGGAGTTGTCATTCTATCTAATTCACAACACTTCAACTTGGGCTGATGCTTCGAGCTTTGCTTCAATAGCAAGAATTGAACTCAGGACTGTGCTACTATACCACACATCCTAGCATTCTTCCATGTCTAAGCCTTCTACCACACCTCCTAGCAATCTTCCATGTCTAAGCCTTTTAGATTTTATGGTGACCCAAACCACAGGAATGTGCTCCTCTACCACACATCCTAGCATTCTTCCATGGCTAAGCCTTTTAGACTCTATAGTGACCCAAACCTCAGGAACTGCCATAGTCATCACTATCATTCTACCAATAACAAGAATTGAGCTCAGGATTGTGCTCCTCTACCTCACATCCTAGCATTTGTCTTAATGAACTAGGCACCCTAATGGACAATATGCTGTTGTTAGCATAGTAGTGCATCATTTATCATATGGCAAATCATAAGCTTTTTTTTATCTATCGAAAAATACTAAAAAAAGATATGTATACTTGTACATGTATATTGGAAGCATGAAGTATCAGGTAATATATATCTAATTTTATGAAAGATAATAGGATTTAAGTAGTTAAACTACATCATATTTCTCATATAAAAACCTTGAATTCCAACATTTTGAGAAGACATATAGTTTAACAAAATGAGTTAAGCTTATACTAAGAGTCGACTTATGAGTTCATCTAAAATCCAAAAAAAAAAGGTCCCATCATAAGAGTGAGGTATTTAAATTGGGTCTTCTATTGGGAGCATCTTATAAATCATCTATGGTATGGCATGTGGTGGAACAGAGGTTTCAGAGAAGATTTGCATTGTGGAAGTGAGTCAAGTGACAATATTTGATTGGGAGGAAGAGGAATGGGCCTTCCCATTTATTTATTTATTTCTGATAATTAAGAAACATGTATGTATTGAAAAGGAGATGCAAAAAAAAAAAAAACTCCTAAGTATACTTGAAGTATACATTGGAAACCAAAGAATTCACATAAGAGAGGGAGAGGAAAGCATTAAAGCCAAAACCTTTTCTATTTCATATATATATATATATATATATATATATATATATATATGTATAATGTGTGTGCATCTAATCTATGCCTATTAAAAAAAAAAAGCTTTGTTCCATATTATTGTTTTAATCTCCTCTCAGCCATGTTCATCGGCTAACATTTGATGCATTTTCCTTGCAGATAGTTAAACTTGGGTTGATGACTCAAGCTGACTATGATGAAGTGAGTAGGAAAGCATCAAGCTTATTTGAATATGGCCAGGTGACTAATCTTCTTTCCATGCTAAAGTTTCTCTGCTCATGATTCTGCTGGAATGTATTGTTTTAGAAGTATTTTGTGAATATAATCAGCACAAGCTTTTCACAATTTACTGCTTCAACTAGCCCCTGTTTTATTTTATTTTGATAACCGTGTATGTGCCAGCTTTTGCGCACCTCGTGAGACCCTGAAGTTAACGGCGAGGTAAATCCTCTAGAGGCCTTAAGAGGATTCGGATTGGTGACCATTGGGGAGCAAACCCAAGACCAAACTAACTAGCCCCTGATTTTTTATCCTAGGAGCCATTAGAATAATAGATGTTGTTAAAGGTTAAGTTTTTGAAAACAATGGCAATGGAGAATAAAGTAAAAGTGAAAGTATATGTTAAGTTTTACCACTTTGTTGTAGGGTTCAACCCTTTTAACAATGGAGAATAAAGTAAAAGTAAAAGTATATGTTAAGTTTTACTACTTTGCTGTGGGGTTCAACCCATTTTATGTCATCTAAATGTAGAGAAAAACTTAAATAATTCAAGTATGGAATGACATGGATATGGTATGCTGGAAATGCCAATGTCCAAAATCTAGAGACAGATAAATTGCTGGACATATTTTCTCTAAAAATTGTTTTAAGGGGTAAAAAATTTATTGTATCTTCCATAAGAGGAGGTAGCGTATACCTTGTATTACTTGATACCCAAACTGGCTGCAGAAACTGGAGAGCTTATGTACAATGTGAACAGTGTTATGATATGTTTTGGCAACTATTGCTTTTTATACCCCACTTTTGGTTTAATTCTCTATTTTTAGAATTTTCCCCTTTAATAATGCAGTAATAATAGGGGATTCAGACTCCCTATATGGACTCCTCTGTTAGTAGCTTGTGTCAAGATGAATTTTGATGGTCAATCCTTTAGGAACTTAGGAATTGGAAGAACATTTATGAATTATCGTAGAACATTTATGAGAATATTCTCTAAACATGCTGGAGTTGGGTCTAGCTGTTTCGGCGGATATTCTGGCCTTGTTAGAAAGCCTAAAGCTGGCAAGGGTATGGTTTATCCAATCTTCTCAGAGAGATTCTGTGATTGTTTTATTTTGGGTGAACAATAAATAAATGGGTGATTTTATATATGTATTAGATTTTGATCCTTGGGCAAGGATTTTTTGCCCTTATTTGTACTGATTTCATGACAATGAATATATGTTCTGCTTAATCTTGTGGAGGTTTGTCTCTTAATATCTTATCTCTCTGCATGGTTAAACTAAAACTATCTTCTCCTTGCTCTGCTGTTATGAATTTTTCAAGTATTAAACAACTAGGGATTGTGTCTTTCCCTTGTAGAATCATGAAATCTCTGACCTTGTTTTCAAATTTTAAAATAGTTGAAGCAAAATACTGATGGGTCCTCAAGGTCCCTCACAGAAAGTAAGCAATTCTCAATTCTTTGTTATTCCAAATGAAAGAAGGAATTACATATTTGTAAGATCCCTCCCCAAAAGGCACACGCATCAAGGATTGAGCCGACACACCAGCCCACCACCCTGCACACACCACTCACTAACAAACTCCTTCTAGAAGAATGAAAGAAAAGACCATAATATCCCTGAAAAGGACCACAAACCCACACGGATAAAGCATTCACAAATGCTACTAACATTCCCAAACAATAACTCAATTAACGAATAATATCGCCTAGCTGCAGTCAATTAATTGTCAGTTGGGCTGCTCTTCCCCTTCTTCCTCCTCACATAGGTTCTTTGGATTTGGGGCCTAACATTACCTGCTGCCCAAGCATTAACCTTGTTCTCAAGGTTGAAATGAGGAGATTGAGTTCGAATCACTGCAAATGACTCCCAAGAATCTTCATAAGCTGGCAAGTTTTTCCAATGAATGAGGACTTCTGGATCAACTATACCTTGAGATGGGGAGGGGCGAACAACAAGGACAATCGCTGGTTGCACCAGCTGCTCCATATTAGCGGATAAGGAGGATGGAATTCTTGGAGACATGGGATGAGACCCACTGCCCTCTTGAGAAGAGATATGTGGAAAACTGGATGAATGCAAGTTGTGTTGGGTAAGTCCAACTTCTAGGCAACTGGCCCAATTTTTTCAAGAACTTTGAAAGGGTCATAGAAATGAGGGGTAAGTTTCTCATTTGCTCTGCGTGCTTAGGATGATTGACGGTAGGGGTGTAGTTTGACATATACTAAATCTCCCATAGCCCACTGAATGTCTCGATGCTTGAAGTCAGCTTGTGCTTTCATTTTCTGTTGGGCCTGATGCAAATGATGCTTGAGCTCATCTAGGATAGCATCACGTTGTAATAAGAGAGACTCGACCTCCTTATTAGCTTTAGAACCCCATTCAAAATGGATAATAGGAGGTGGATCTCGGCCATAGACCACCTTAAATGGAGTTACCTTTGCTGCTGTATGGAAGGAGGTGTTGTAATTATATTCTACTCAGGCTAACCAATCTGACCAGCAGAATGGCTTGTCTGCTGAAAAACACCGGAGATAAGTCTCTACACAGCGGTTAGCCACTTATGTTTGGCCATTTGTCTGTGGATGATAAGCAAAGCTGCGCCTTAATTCTGATCCCAACAACTTAAAAACATCCGACCAAAGCCACTCAAGAATATTTTGTCTTGATTTGAAACAATACTGTGGGGCACCCCATGTAACCGTATGATCTATGAGAAGAATAATTGAGCCACTCGAGGAGTTGAGAATGGGTGCGATAAGGGTAAGAAATGAGCGTATTTGGACAATTTGTCCACCACAACCAAGATAGCATCTCGCCCCTTTGATCTTGGTTGGCCTTCAATAAAATCCATGGAAACATCCTCCCAATTCTGTTGGGGAACCGGTAGTGGCTGCAGCAGTCCCGTAGGGGTAGTGGAATCATATTTGTGACGTTGGCAAATTTCACAGTTGGAGACAAAATTCTAGATAGCCCTCTTGATGCCCATCCAATAAAACTCTGAAGATAATTGATGATAAGTATGCTTGACTCCTCCATGTCCTCCTGTTGGGCTACAATGGAATTCTCGGAGTAATTGAGGAACGAGAGAGGAGGCTACTGGTAGAACTAGGCGGCCTTTGTAACGCAATGTGGTGCCAACTTTAGCAAAATGAGGATAAGCAGTTGAGTCAATAGAGATCACTTCTAGGATGTTAGCTAAGTATGGGTCGGTTGCTACTTGCGCCTCCAGCTCCTTGAAGTCCAGAGCAAAAGGAACAGAGAGAGTGGCAAGAGTAATTTATGCCGGTAGCTTAGATTGGGCATTAGCTATTGTGTTGTATTTTTTGGGCTTGTACTGATTGTCAAAGTCGTAGCCAAGGAGTTTGAGTAGCCACTTATGGTGTTACCCCTCTGCTACCCGTTGTTCCAAGAGATACTTAAGGCTCCTCTGGTTAGCGCAGATGATAAACCTGCACCCTAAGAGGTAAGGTCACCACTTTCGAATGGCCAACACCATTGCCATCAACTCCCTTTCATAAACCGATTTTGATTGAGCTAGTGGAATGAGTTCGTGGCTGAAATAAGCAAGTGGTTTCTCTTCCTGCATTAGTACTGCTCCCAAACCCACTCTTGTAGCATCAATTTCTAGCTCAAAAGGCTTGGAAAAATCAGGTAGAGCCAATACAGGTAGGGAAATCCAGGGACAAAAATTTCGGAAATTTCGGCCTATTTTTCGCCGAAATTTCGTTTTTCGGTGCTGGTGGAAAAGAAATTCAGGTGGAAAAATCGTTTGAAAAAAAATCGTGGAAAAATTGTGAAAAATCGCCGATTTTTCGACAAAAAATCGGAAAAATCCGATTTTTCTACAGAAAAAAATCCGATTTTCCGAGGGCTAGAGTAAATTATAGTTTAGGTCACTAAGGGGAGAGAAATTAAAAAACGGGGCCAACCAAAGCTTCAGAATTAAAAAAAAGTGTATTTCTGGGAAAAATAATTCATGTTTGGTGCATTAAAATAAATTATATTTTTCTCTCTCTACTCTCTTTCTTGTCACATCTATCTCTCACCACTTTAGGTACCTACCACTCCATCTCTTCTCAAAAATCTCAAAAAATATTATCTTCGCAAATTCCTTGACTCAAAAATATGAAAAATTTATTTTGGAAGGTTTCAAACCCATCGAAATGCACGGAAGTGGCACCCTCTAACTTCTGACCATTGATTGCACTTATTATATATAGTACCAAACTTTTTATATTATTTTATTATTTATTTGTTCATAATCTTTTATATAATATTTTATTTTATTTTATTTTACATTATAACTTATAATATTTATAAATCAAATATTAATTTGAAAAGGAAAAGAAATACAAAATATTTGATTTTAATATGCATAATTAAGATATGAATCATTTCTCATAATCTATATAATTAAAATATAAAAAAATTTAATAGCAAATATTTTGTAAAAATATCCATAAATCATCTACTATAAAATGTTTCGATATTTTAAGCAAATCAGTGCCAGATATATCGGAGTGTTTCACCAGATATTTTGATCCTTGGGGAAATCATGACATTTTTCAATTGATGGAAGGCACAGGTAACCTCTTCCATCCATAGAAATGCATCTTTCTTTAGTTGTTGGGTTAGTGGTCCAGGGATACAATTGTAATTGGCCACAAAGCGACAGTAATATCTGGTAAGGCCGAGGAAACCACATAAGGCCTTGAGGGATTTCAATAGGGGTTAGTGTAGCATGGCTTGCACCTTGTTGGGATCAGCCAAAACTCCTTCTTCATCAATAATGTGACCCAAATATTCAATGCTGGCCCACGAAGACACATTTCTTAGCATTGGCAAATAATTGCTACTTCCTAAGAATCTGGAATACTGTTTGCAGATGGGAGAGGTGATCTATTATTGAAATCTTGTAGACTAATTATGTTAATCGAAGAAGACAGGAATGATAAAGCAAAGATGAACTTGAAAAAATGTCGTTCATGAGGGACTGAAAAGTTGCAAGGGCGTTGGTGAGGCTGAACGGCATACCAAGAACTCATAGTGGCCTTCATGGGTTCGGAAGGCCGTCTTAGGGATGTCTGTAGCTACTACTCGAATCTAGTGGTACCCTAAATTCAAATCGATTTTGCTAAAAAATTTTGCCCCATATAATTCATCCAAGAGTTCGTCAATAACGGGAATTGGAAATTTATCGGGGTTGAGTGCACGACAGTTCACACAGAACCTCTAGCTTCCATCTTTCTTTTTTACCAATAGCACCGGGCTGGAGTAAGGGCTCATGCTCGGTTGAATAATCCCTGCCTGTAGCATTCCGACCACTAGATGCTCAAGTTCAATCTTCTGGATTTGAGGATATCGGTTGGGCTGTACTAAAATGGGTGAGGTCCCCGGGTGCAGAGTGATGAAGTGCTCCTTGGTGCGAGGAGTGGGAAGACTTGTAGGTGTCGTGAAGCCCTTTTAGCAGTTGGATGATCGAAGGGGGAAGAGGGTGTGTTGAGATTAAATCTGCTTTGTTCTTGCCCTCAGCTACATCAGGTTGTAATTCTAGCAATATACTTTAATAAATTCATAGTTTCAAAGGTATGGATCAAGGCTATGCAAAGAAACTTGCAGCAAACAAGTTGGATCCCCTTGAATCTTAGTAGAACTCCATCCACACGATGCGCAGCAAAGATTTCCCCCGAGTCATTAGTGAATCTCAGGGTTGCTTGACCATTGAAATCCCAAAGAAACAATATCGTGCCTAGTTTGAAAGGGAAAAAAATGCCTGCGACTTTCATCTCTGCACTTTAGTTGTAGCGAAGTCCACGACATATACCAAAAGCCCTTATTTAGATAACCAGATTTGCCCATCCAAACTCCAGAACTCTTAATTAAGATTTGGTTGATACTAAGCTCCGAAACCAAATCATCCAAGATGAAGTTATGGGAGGCGCTTAAATCAATGAGAACAACCACCTCTTGAGACATAACCGTGTCGCGGACCTTCATAGAGTGCGAGGAACATAACCCGACCAAGGAGGACACATATAAAGCCGCACCGATAGGTCCGTTGGCGAGCTCCTCCTCCCTCGACAACTAGTCCATAGTCGGTAGTCTCGTCGCCCTCTTCTTCATCCATAACCCACAATACCTACTTTTGCTTACAACGGTGACTTGGTACGAAGCGTTCGTCGCACCAAAAACACAAGCCCCACTCCCTTTTTGCCTGCATCTCACGTTCTATGAGTCTCCTGAAGGGGGTGGAGTCATACGAGGCTATGTTGGGGAGGTTGAGGCGGTGGATGGGCTAGGTGGGTGTGGGGAAGCAAGGTGGAGTGGTGATATGACTCTTGAAGAGGCAAATGGCAGTGGGTGCGTTGCTCGAGGCACAGTGGTCACGTGCGTCACACGTTGGCCTGTAAGTGGTCCCATTGTAATGGGCTTGGGCCATCGATGTGAGAGCCCTGGTTGATACGCTCCCACCGCAATATGTTTATCCTCTATCTTTTACCTCATCTTCTCTGACAAACCCATTGGTTCAAGTTGTGGGTTCTTTGAATATTGGGCCTCGAGCCATTGGCGACCTTGGTACAAGCGATGGTTATCAGTGGAAGAAATTGGATAACATCTCGCACTATCACTAATAGTCTTACATGGTAGATGTCTGAAAGAGCGACATCAACTGCTCTTGGAGAGTGCCTTCTTGGCTCGACTTCGAACGAGAAATGTAATAGCTCTTTGAAATTCTTTAACCCAGAAAGTGTGCCCTTTTCTCCCGAATGTATAAGCTAGGGCTTCCCTTTCCTCCCCAAACCATCACCTCCCATGGCCTTTCATCTGCACTCAAACCGTTGATGTCGAAATAATGTCCGGCTTGAAAAATCCATCTATCGGGGTCGATTCCTTCGAAAAGGGGAAGTTCCAGTCGTCTCGGTGGATATTCTACCCCCATGCCTGTGGGTTGCGGCGCAATGAAGGGGTTTTTTTCCTGTTATTCCATCAACTGCTGAGATCTTACTTCGTGAGTACTTGAGTCGATCCTGGGGGTTGAAGAAGATGTCGTGTTCTTACCGCTTGTGAGTAGCAGTTTCTTGATCTCCTGTATTCCTTCCTCGAGCGCATTAATTGAGTGTTCAAGGTGATTTATTTTCGTCATTCCTGCCATTATCTCCTCCGGTTCAATTGATGGACTGTGGAGTGCAGCCCATCTAGTTTCTGCTTGAATTTCGATTGTAGCGTCCCCATGCGAGCCTCCATCCCCTCAACTTGGGAGGCCACATCCTTCACCGTTACCATTGCCCGAAAGGACGGGCTTTGATGCCACTGATGGGTTCTCAAGGTCCCTCACAACAAGTAAGCAATTCTCAATTCTTTGTTATTCCAAATGAAAGAAGGAATTACTTATTTGTAAGATCCCTCCCCCCAAAGACACACGCAGCAAGGACTGAGCCGACACACCAGCCCACCACCCTGCGCACACCACTCACTAACAAACTAACAAACTCCTTCTAGAAGGATAAAAGAAAAGACCACAATATCCCTCTCAAAAGGACCACGAGATCCACACGGATAAAGCATTCACAAATGCTACCAACACTCCCAAACAATTACTCAATTAGCGAATAATATCGCCTGGCTGCAGTCAATCAATTGTCAGTTGGGCTGCTCTTCCCCTTCTTCCTCCTCACATAGGTTCTTTGGATTGGGGCCTAACAAATACATGGGAAAAGAAAAGGAAATTTACAGAGAGTTGATTGAGAGGAGAAGCAACCTGTTCATATATTTTTGCTACTAAAGACATGATACAAATATAAAGATGTATGCATGACTACTAAAGTAAATATGTAGTTCAAATATAAATAGATTGTTGAGACTTCTGCACTTGCTACTTAACTATCAAGAAATAAAAAATGAGCGTAAAATCAGCACTCATTTGACTGGTGAGTCAGCACTCATTAACGCGCTATGGTGGCTCCAATTAAATGCATAAAATATTATCCTACACTCAGTGGCCCGGAATTTGCTTCATCTCACACTTTCACTGGGCCAGCAGGAATGGGTTGCCTATGAGAATGAATTGATGCACTACGGTTTGATTGTTTGGTTACTGGCTGTTATTTGGGGCTCCCTATCAACTACTTTGGAATGCTACTATTGCATCTATATTTCTGTCATGTATTATAAGATTGTTAAACAATGTTTGTTGATTCAAAGTTTTCCTTTTTTGCAGTAATTTGTTTTGTATCTTGTATTGTAGTGTTAACAGTTTAACTAGATTCATTATTCCTTTGAAAATGCAGTATGTGGCTTTGGAACATGGCCTGATATTAGTAGACACAAAATATGAATTTGGAAAAGGATCTGATGGTACCCTTTTGATTGACGAGGTTGGTTCTTTCTCTCTCTCTCTCTCTCTCTCTCCGAAGTGTCACTTCATCATGAGCGGATTTGATGTCTCTGTGTCAATTTTAGGTCCATACTTGATTCAAGTAGATATTGGATTAAGTACCTTAGTGAGGAACGCTAGGAATGGCATTGAACCTGGAAAATGTTGACAAGGTGTGTTATTGTTATGTAAGGTTCATCTGTTACCTTAGTATACCTGTTATGGCCCTATAGCAATCTCCTGACTTGGTAATAATTAAATATATTTTAGGAGTTTTTAAGGTTGTGGTTCAAAGAGCACTGTAATCCATATGAGGATGAGGTAAGTCACGTCAAGTTCATTGCTTATTCTGTGTTTCTTTAAGTCAAAGTAGACAGTAAATCTGATCCTGTCAACACAATTATTTAGGTTCTCCCTGCAGCTCCCAAGGAACTTGTTAGCGAATTGGCTTGGCGGTACGTCTTTTATCACCTTTTAACTACAATTAGTGCAAGGAGTAAAATGAAACATTAAACATTATGTCTTTTGGGCTGATGATAGCTGTTTCTTCTATCATTGTCATCCATTACCTTAGTGCTTTTATGTTTTTTTTCCTCCATGATCTTTCATTTCTCTTCAAGCATATACAGTGATTATTTACATGAATTAAAGGGGAGTGGCATCAGACTTATATATGAAAATCTGTAATCTGAGTCGTAGAACTCGTATGTGGTTTTGTTAGTTTTGGAACCCTGAATTTACTATTGGTATTCCAGTCTTATGTCAAATTGACATGGTAAATCATAAGCAAGCCCATACAGATCAAAAAAAAAAAAATCAGAAGCAGTCGGGCAGTTCTGGAAGTCACTGGCTGTGCATAGGGGAAGCTTGTAACTAGTCACTAATTCAATAGCGAAAAGTTAGAAGGTAAAAGTAGAACTTTCTGTCCATATCATTATGCTGTTAGATGCTCCTTGATATGGTGTAAAGTTACAAATTAGATAGAACCTCCTATACAAGCCTCCCAAACCTGATTAGTTTAATCACTTAGGCATCCATTTCATGCAAATCTTTAAATTCCTTCCATTTATCCAATATTTCAATACATAAGATTTGATACGTTTGATGATCTAAGATGTCGGTACCTTAATAGAATTCTGAAAACTGAGCTGGTACCTGCACAAATTCTCATCTTAATCCAGTCATCATATACCAAAATTCCTTACATCATTGTAACAAACGGTTTAATAGAAAAAGATATTGAAGTTAGACTAACATTCTTTTTCAGTGACCATTATCTGTTTGTGTTTCTATTCATGGAAAGGGGTTTTAGGATGTTTTCTTCTTACGTTTGTGTTCTGCGTGGGTTTCTAATTACAACCCATTAAATTCTAAGGTGTCATTTGTTTTTTTTTTACTTAATGCTAAGTAGAACTTTTGTTCTAAATAGTGCTTAATAGGATTAAATATTTAGTTGTTTGTTTTTTCTTAAAAAAAAAAATCAATCTTTTAATTTTTATCTAAATTTTGAAAAAATAAAATTTTAAAAATACATATGCTTTTATTTAATTATGAAAGGAATCATGAGAGTTTTAATTGACCATAAAATATATGATTCTTTTCATATTTAATATCTAGTTTTTCTTAATAGAAAAACATTCAAAAAGCATTAAGAAAAGTCTAAAAGCCATATATTTTGGCTTTTCTATTCAACCAAAATTTCAAAAATTCGACAATAAAATTACGCGAAAAGTTAAAACAAACAAAAACATATGCTTATTTAATTTGCCCCAAAGGAATCATAAGAGTTTCAATGGATCATAAAGTATATGATTTTCTCATATTTAAATATATAGTTTTTTCTTAATGGAAAAAACATTCAAAAAAAGCATTAAGAAAAAAGTCAAAAAGTTATAATTTGTCCTTTTCTATTCGGCCAAAAATGTAAAAAATTTGGCAATAAGTCATGAAAAAGTTAAAAAACAAATAAGCTGAATGTTGAAAGCAAATTACTTTCAGCCAAAAGGCAAAAAGACAAATGCCACCTGGTCTTGTGCCAACATCCTTCTTTCTCTCTACTTGATCTCTAATGTACCATGAATAAAATTTGCTACTAACCACTGAAGGTACATTTTAAGACAGTAAAAAAAATGTTAAGAAATAATTAACACAGTTCTTAGAGTCATGTTTTTGAACTGGGTACATTATTTTATATGCAAAATTCCTGCAATGTAAGTACTGGTTATATGCCAAAGGCAGTAGCTTCTGCTGATGGCACTAGCTTGTAGAATTTGTACAGGTTACATGTTTTTGGCTGTGGAATTTTCAGCTGGGTGATGATAAATGCCATCTTCTGTAGACTGTAGGCTGAGCAGATGGAAATCTTTTCTGTTTACACCAAGTTATAATGGATCTCACCTTAGTTTTCTAAGGAGTAAATGAAAGATTCTTGTTTGTTTCCTGTTCCATATTTGATTACTGGTACATGTGAACATGGGTAAGTGTAGGTACATGTAATGAAATTGCTTTTCCTTGTGTGGGTTTCATCATCATCATTATTATTTTAAGTTTCTGTGGATGCTTGTCTCAATCAACTTGGTGTTTTCTCACTGCACTGGATATGCTATGCTCATTTGGTCATAAAATTGGTTACCACTGATTGATGGTCTCATGACAGGTACATTTTCTTGTATGAGACAATAACAAAATCAAAATTTGAGATACCGTTGATGGAGGTAAACACATTATCAAAGAGGCCCATTGAGGGAGTATATGATCAAACAAAACATATATGCATGCATATAATACTCTTTCCTTCATGCAGGAACCTATACATGATCGAATCTCCCAAAGTGTCTCCTTGGCACTGGCATCTCTACATTAACTTCACCAAAGTTCTTCTTGTTGTTTGTATGCTGAAACTTTTGTGAAAAGGCCATACGTGGAGCCTTGAGATTGCATCCAAGGGTTTTTCTATTTGGTTAAATAATGTTTTGGATGTGCTTGTGGGTTAATAATGCTATTTATGTATTTCTAAACTGCCAACTGCCCTGTCTGAAATTGTTAACTGACGCCTGACGGTTTCAAATCAATTTAAAATGTCTACCCAGACGTCTCTTAATTTCCAGCAATTTTCGTGGAGATTACAGCTATTATTTGCTTTTCTCCCAGCTAATGTGAAAATGAGCAAAGTAATAGAGAAATGAAATGATATATATATATATATTTCTGGAATCTGAGTAAAATGAAAATGTTGTTATGAGACTGGTTTAAAATATCCGATATATCGATCAATATATCGCTAATATATCGGATATCGGAAAGGGTCGAAACGATAACGGCCATCAATAATTGGTTAAACGAAAAATCGATAATACGCTGATATCTTATCGACATATATTGTCATATATTCTGCTGATCGAGCATATCGCAATATCATGCCTGAAGCGCATTACCACGCCGCTACGATTCTTTTTATCTGGTATATATCAGATATAAAATTTGGGCCTCCGACATTCAACGGAAGCATTGGATCTTTAACAATTCTAAATAAGATATAATATCAGATTTGTAATAAAATTAACGATTATAATTAAATTACAAAGATTTTTACCAATCCAATCGATTTTGGCTATTATTTGTCAAAATAAATCGCTGGATGGTCCAAAATCTTTTGTAATGAATTATACCATGTGATTTAATTTTTGTGCCAAATCGACCGCTAGATATTCTTTAAACCGGCCGGCATCAAACCCATAACCGCCGATCGTCGATTTCAAATATATATCCCAATATATCACCGACATCCCCGATATATCTTCATATTTTAACAAAACAAAATAACGCGCGCGCGCCATGCACTCCAATATCGCACGATATATCACCAAAACCGATATATCACCGGAGCACATCGATTTTTCTTGATTTTTCGCTTAACTGATTATCGACGGCCGATATTTCATTTCTCGACTTACTAATATCGTGATATCGTCAATTCTTTACCGATATCCGTATATATCAATATTTTAAACCATGTGTACCAAGGCACGTTTCTGGGAGCAGGTATAGAAATGAATTTCCTTTTATCCTTAACATACTACAGAGCAAGATCCTTCTAGGTTGGTTCCAATCTTAGATTCTAGCACCACCTCAATTGTTAAAATTTCGTCATAATAGATAGACCACAAAATCTTCTTATAGACTCTTAGAACACCACTGCATCTTTGTGCGTGGGTGAATAAATTTTTAAGTAGTAGGAGAAGCTAAAAGATGTTTATTTTATTTTTGTAAACCGTTTCGATAAATAAGAAAATACAAACACAAATTTTTATGTTATTTGAAATTGTTATCGTTTTAAATTTAGTGTTTTTGAATTCTCATGCTTTAAAAAAAAAAAAGCACTGTGTTCGAACATATTCTCAAGGTTTTCCTGCTCTTTTGTTAACAAAAACAATTTTCAAAAACTCAGAACATACATAAACTTAGTATATAATTTTGTGTCCAATTAACTTGCATGCACTACATAATTTCAAACTAATATTTGATCATTCCCCTTTTCAGTAAAAGTGTAATGTCACAGAGGCATTTTCCAAGATAGAGGAGGAGCAAGTGCAAGGTACAAAAGAACTTCGAGAGAATCTAAAAACTCTGGAGAGTGCTCTGGAGGGGAAACAATATTTTGGGGGTGAAACAATAGGATTTTTAGACATTGCTGTTGGCTTTACTGATGCTGGGTCAGTTCGAATGAGGAAGTTGCTGGTGTAAACATGATTGATGCAGAAATGATACCTTGCTCAACGTGTGGTTCCAGAAATCTCTTGAGCTTCCTATTATCAACTATCAAGTTTTCCAATTCAAGATAAATTGCTGTGCACACCAAAGAATTCCACAAGATGTTGATGATGGCTGCATTAACTTGAAGTTTTACTTCTACCTTCAAAAGCTCAGGCTTCAGGGCATTTGCATGTAGGTCATCCTTGACCGCTTTTGTTTCTGTATGTTAATAATGAGGACTTCGGTTGTTATCTACCATAAAAAAGGATGGTCATTCCGTGGAGTTTTTGTACATATTTAGTTTTTTTACAAAAAAAAAATTCTAAAATAGTTTGAAAATAAAAATAATGCTCAAACTATTGTGTAAACAATAATACTAGTATTGATTTTTTCAAAACATTTGCAATGTCAGAAATAATAATTACGACATTAACTTAAAAAATTTCATCACAGACTAATGATCGCAATATTACTATTCACACACTACTGAATATTTTTACGCCCCCTTTCAAACTATTTTAGTAATTTAAAAAAAAAACATAAAATACGTCCAAAGCTCCATTCTGTGGCCTGTATGTTGTTTGTAATAATAGGAACTTCAGATGGTATTAATACTTTGAAATAAGAAACATGTGAAAATATTGATAATACTATCCTGCAATTACATTGCTAAGTAACCAAAAGAGAGAACCAACTCCTTGAGATCACTATAGTTCGTTTTTATTTATAAAGTCACCTTCTCCCTGTCATCCTCACTTTTAAAGGTTTTAAACCCAGAAAACAAGACAATCCAGAAAGTATGTGCGTCTGGGCATCACAGCACTAATCCTCCTCATACTTTCGCTGGGCTTGAACAAGAGCAGTAGTCTCGTCATCAATCTCACTTCATCCTTCTCCATCATTTTAAGGATGGAAGCCTGGTCTTTGAAAGAGCAGATGCATTCTGAGTAAAGATTTGTACAAAGGTAGAGTTGCAATACCTAACTGGTGAATAACTTTAACATATTGATTCAGATCATTAACAGTCCCATGTTTCTCCATACTGCAATGGCTGTCATAAATACCTGGCTGGCCTCCAATCATAATGTTTCAACATGGAAAACCCTTTCTTCATGGCATCGATGGCTTTATCCATTTTTTGGCTTTTCACCCATCCCTCCATGAGAATCTCCCATGTCTTATAATTTGGACGCCCGCATCTCTCCAATGTGTGAAGATGTAATGACTCAGCTTTTTCCACAGATCCAGTCCTCATGTATGCACCTAGAAGGACATTGGAGACTCTAATGTCAAGATTTATGCACTTGGATTCCCATTCCCTGAAAATTCTCTCAGCTTCTGCAATATCACCAAGCTTTACCAAACACAACAATATACACATGTAATTAGTAGATGCATCTCTACCTTGTCACTCTTTACTAGCTTCTAAAGGCTAAGAACTTCCTCCTTTAATGTTCAAAGAGGCATGCATTGTAATAAGGAAGAAATAACCAAGGCGATTATGAGGAGATAGTTTTTTTTCTGCGCTTTTTAGAGCCAAATTGGCCTTCTTGATGAGTCCAGATTTCTGATAGATATTGGCTAAAGTAGAAAGGGAACTCCACCCAACTTCCACGTTCTTATCATTCACCATTTCTTTGTAAACCATCTCCGCAGAAGCAATCCCAGATACCTCACTGCAAGCACTCATCCAGAGGTTGTAGGACAGAACATTTAGGGGTATTTTGTTTCGTCTCATTTGTAGAATCACAGAGGGCACTTTCTCAAATTGAGACATGGCCATATAAAGTTTCATCATCTCATTAAGTGGATGAGGGCTCAGAGTCAGCCCCTGGTCATTCAGCTTCTGCATGAGAGCCTCAGCTTTTTCGACAGCCCTTTCTTTTACATAAGCATGAAGAAGTGATAGACAGGCTGCTTTCTGTGCAGAGGAATTGGGTAAATGTTCAAAATACTCTTCAGCCTCACCTAAACTTTGGATTTTTATGATTAATTCCAATCTTATTGCATGATCAGCTGCTGACATCTGGAATCGGTTTTGAGCTTCCATCCATGACAATATCTGCGGGAAGCACTTGAAATTAAATACTGAACAAACAGTGATCGTAAAGTAAAATAACTAGTAATAAAATGCATCAATGACAAATACGGATCTAAACAACACAAACCTTAATTTTAGTCATATCATTAGATTTGACAAGGCAATGTTTAAGCAGAATTCAAGTGGCTGACAGGATTTTAAAAGAATGGTAAACTAGGGATAATAAAGTCTTCACTTATCCAAAAGATGGATGGATGGTAATAAAACAAGTATATAAAAATACATCAGCCGTAGATATAATAACTGATCAAAAGAATGTGCATATGAAAAGGCATGAATGGTGTTTAGATCTCTGAGAAAGATTATGATTTCAAGTAGCAACTTTCCTTCTCTTCCTATTAATTGGACCAAGTTATTCAACCTCAAAAAACCCACTGATCATTCCTACATATTGCCAGCACAGTTCTTTTGAATCACAAGGTGAACCTAGTTCTTACAGATGCGTCCAAAAAATAAATTACATGAGGATATATCAACATCTGAACAGGCTACTACTTGTGCTCATCGAGAATGCATTCAGCCTCTTAAGCATCAGTTTCAAAGGAGGAATTTGAAAACGTTTCGGTTGGCAACTGTAGAGAGCAAAGAAGGAAGAATTTGAGGAAAGAATTGTGTTTTTCATTGATCCATTGTGAATGTATATATACAAAAGTCAATCTGACTTTCCTAATAGATTACAACTTTATATGTAAAGTAGATATATGCTATAACACTCCCCCTCAAGTTGGAGTATAGATATTAATCATACCCAACTTGTTAGATAGATAACTAACTCAGTCCCCACTCAGGGCCTTTATGAAAATATTACCCAATTGTTCTCCTATCTTCACATATCCTGTGGAAATCAAGCCGAGTTGTATTTTTTCACGAACGAAATGACAATCTATCTCAATATGCTTAGTTCATTCATGGAACACAGGATTAGAATCAATATAAAGGGCAGCCTGATTGTCACACCAGAGTTTTGTTGGGACTGGTGTCTCAATGCCGACTTCCATCAAGAGTTGATGAATCCACATGATCTCACACACCGCAGTTGTGTCATCGCTCCTATATATTCGGATCTTTGCCAACTAGATCAAGAGACAATATTTTGTTTCTTACTCTTCCAAGAGACTAGATTCCCTTCAACAAACACACACCACCCCGAAGTGGACCTCCTGTCCTCCTTAGATCCTACCCAATCTGCGTCAGAAAAACACTTCCAGTCTGTTATCTTACATTGATTACTATATAAAATCTGCATGTCAGGGGAACCTTTTCAAGTAACATAGAATACGTTCTCTGACTGCCAATGATCAACTGTTAGAGAAGATATGTATTGGCTTACAATATTGACTGAGTGGGCAATATTAGGACGAGTGACCGTAAGGTAATTCAGCTTCCCAACTAGTCTTCTATATCTCTCAGGATCCTCAAATGTTTTGCCTTCTCTAGTAAGGTGTACGCCTGAAACCATAGGAGAATTGCATGGTTTTACTGACTCGACCTCGGACAATAGATTAAGCCGTGGCTATTTTGAGATAAGAAGATTCCATGTTTGCTTCGCATAACTTCAATACCCAACCCTAAGTTCTTTGTATGAAATTGGCTATAAAGAAAAGACTTAAGAGATGAGATACCTTTAGAGTCACTCCCAGTGATAACAATATCATTCAGAATGCGTTGGCTAACATAATCAAAAGCGTTATGAGGTTGATTATTTCTCAGTCTCAAAATGTGTTTGTAGAAGGGAGGCAAATTCTTGATGCAATACTAATAGCTAATGAGGCAGTGGACTCTATTCTAAGAAGGAAAGAGAAAGGGATTCTCTGTAAGCTGGATATTGAAAAGGCTTATGATCACATCGGATGAGATTTTACGCCCGGATTATGGAGAGAATGGGGTTTGGCTCTAAATGGATTAGTTGGATTAGGCGGGTGCTCTCCATGACTTCTTTCGGATTACGATGGTTCTCTAAGGGTTCTTAGACTCCCGGAGTGGGAACGGACCCTCTTTCCCCTACCTTTTGTTATCGGAATGGAAGCCACACAGGTTATGCAGCAAGCGTGTAGTGGATGGCAATTTCATCTCTGGTTGCAGGTTTTCGGGTAGAGATGAAGGGGATATTGTTATTTCTCATCTTTTATATGCTGATGATACTATCCTTTTTTGCGAAGCCAACTCTGAGCAGCTAATGTATTTGAGATGGACCTTGATGTGGTTTGAAGCCTTTTCAAGCTTGAAGATTAACTTGAATAAAAGTGTGATTATCCCTCTGGGTAGGGTGGACAATGTGGAGGTGTTAGCGGCTGAGCTTGGTTGTGGGGTTGGGTCCCTCCTGCCGAGCGTACTTGGGTCTTCCACTTGGGGCTCCTCACGAGTTTATGGGGAGTTTAGGTTCCATCGAAGAAGATTTAGAGCGAAGGTTGGCAACTGCTTGGAAAGGCCGGTATATCTCGAGGTAGGGGAGGGATCACACTCATTAGTACTCTGTCTAGCCCTTCCCATTTCCTTCCTTTCCACATTTAGAATGTCGAGATTTGTTTGTTGAAGTGGAGAAGATTGAGAGACTTTCTGCAGGGTGGTGGCAATCTAGAGAGAAAACCTCACCTCGTAAACTAGAAAACAGTTTGCCTAGAAAAAATGAGTGGGGGTCTTGGGGTGGCTTTATCGAAATGAATAAAGCTACATTTTGTAAGTGGTGTTAGGCGGTTTCTTGCGATGAAGGAGGGATTCTCTTTGAAGCGTAGTGATCGACGCAAATTTGGGGAGGGAGATGGGGGCTGGAACACCAATGACATTAGGGGAGGTTATGGTACTGGGTTATGGAAAGACATCAGAAAAGAATGGCTCACCTTTTCTCAAAACTCTACTTCTTCCTTAGGAAATGGTCGGAGGCTGCGTTTTTTGAAGGATCCCTGGTGCGGTGGGACGGCGCTGTGTAATGTCTTCCCCACTCTGTTCAATTTGGTGGCTCAAGATCTGAGGAGTAGCGAAGTTTGGGACTCTCGGAGGATGGGGAGTTGGTCCCTATCTTCCTAAGACCTTTTAATGATTAGGGAGATGGATAGAGTGGAAAGGTTCCTTCTTTTCCTTCAAAGCAAAGAAAATTAGGCCCTTTCGAGAGAGGATCGCCTAATTTTAAAGGGACCCGAGCACGATGGTTTTTAGTTCGGCTCGTATGCGAAAGCTAATGCATTCTCTCTCCCCACTGATTTCCCTTGGCGTCATCTGATCAATCGTTACGATACGGGTTTAACTGCTTAGGAAGCTTCTGGAGGCGGAGTGCTTACTCTTGACCAATTAAAGAGGGAGAGGGATCCCCACTTGTAGCAGTGTTTTTATGTGAAGAAGGGAGAGCTTGATAGACAATTTGCTTATACATTGTTCAAGGGCTAAAATGTTGTGGAATATTTTTTTGGCCATTATGGATTATAACTGGGTGTTCCCCTTAATAGTTTGTCAATCCCTCACTTGCCCAGCAGAGAATCTTTAGTGTTGCGAGCGGAAAAGAGTATGGTTGGTGGCCCTTCTTTGTTTATTCTGGATGCTGTGGAATGAAAGGAACAGGGCGGCTTTTGAGAATGAGACCCCCTTTGCTCTCAGGATGAAATCTTCTTTTTTGGTCACCTTATGGTTGTGGGCTAAGTTGTATAGTGTTGATAATTTAAATTCTATGGTAGAGTTTCTAACCTGGCTGGAGTATAGGTGAGAGTGTTGGTGTTCTCCCCTTTTGTACTCCTCTTATTGGCCACTCTTTGGGAGCTTTATTGCTTTCGTTTATTAATATATTTTACGCTCTTTCATAATCAAAAAAAAAAAAAACAATGTCGTCGCATCTGTTGCAATAGGGAATGATACTGGCTGGAGTTCACATAGAGAGCCAGTAGTCAGATTTACTCTTCTGCATGCCAAATTCCTTAATGGCTTGGCTGAATTTACCAAGCGCAGCATACGTGGACTCACATTTCAAGCCAAATCTGAGCTTTAGAAGGCAAACCAAACCACCTTTTCTCCCCACAGGCAACAAACCCTAGAGGTTGCTCCATATACATCTCCTCTTGAAGGTCGCCATGAAGAAAGACATTCTTAATATCAAGATGGTGGAGATCCTAATTATAAGTGGCAACCAGGGAAATAAAAAGCCTAACAGATGTCATCTTAGCAACAGGGGAAAAAGTGTTGGAATAGTCCACGCCATAGGTTTGGGCATACCATTTAGCAACAAGACGGGCTTTCAATCGAGCAATGGGTCCATCGGGATTAACCTTCACTATGAACACCCAACAACAACCAATGGCTTTCTTCCCAACAAGTAAACTAACCAAGCCTGAATCTCAGGTATCGGTGAAAGCATCCATCTCCTTGTCCCTTGCCCTAAACTAACCGAGGGGTGAGTGAGGGCTTTAAAACATCTTCACAGAAGCTGATGAAATAAGTCGAAAGTCTGATAAAGAAACAGATTGTGGCAATGACAATGGTCATAAGAGCAAAATGAGGAAATTTGATGAACACACTGACATTTACCTTTACAAAGAGCAATAGGAAGATTTTTTTTTTTTTTTTTTTTTGATTGATAAACAATTGTATTAATACCAACAAAAGGACCACAAAGGGGTATCTGGGCGTATCTGACTAAGAAACCAAACGACCCACAAAAATGAACAAAAAACAAAAACAAAAACAAAAAACAAAGCAGCCCACAAAGCCAGCGCTAGGGAATCTTGAAAATATCTCTAACAAAAGGGTGTTCTGTCAAACATCAAAAGCTAGCCCAAGAAAATGTAAAATAAAAGCGAGTTTGGCTTGATAGGAAGATCGTCACTAAGAACAAGACGTTTTCTAACTCACCAACGTTCTGACCAACAAGGGCATTGCTCATCTGAGCAAAAGGAGGAATAGATGAGGAGGTCTCTGTACGTAGTATCCTGCTGAATGTTTCTTGGAAAGATGAGATCTCAGGCAACAGATTCATACTCCAAAGGGAGTGCGGCTAGAAAACCCATCACTGTCATCTTATCCCGTTGATCTTGCCGAATCTTAACATCTAGACTAAATGGTAGTAGTGTATTTAGTTCCTCATATGTCTTTATAGTCATTAGAGGATTACGCGAGGGACCGATCTTACTACATTTCTCGGTCACGATAAAGGCTACATGCATCGAACATCACCGAGAAATATTCCCTTTCATGAGATACACAAATTCCAAATAATTCATTAGTTCCTTAACATACTTACAAAGATTAATGAGAGTGAGTACTTTACTGTCAATGGAATTACGAATTAGTAGGAAGAGACGGGCATCATCCTCCAACCATCGGTCTTTCGAATCATCCATAGGAAGGTCCTCATCAAGATGGTTGGCCATACGAATACTCCTCAAGTAGAGGTGGATTGTTTTACTCCAATTCAAGTAATTAGGACCAGTAAGTTTGTCCTTCGTGATTTTATACATCATCGGGACCACTTTAGGCGCTGAAACTAGCTTTTTATCTTCTGAAGTACTCATTAGAAAGCCAAGGATAGAAGTTAGGGACAAATTATACCTCCAGAGATCAAGAGCATAGAGATTTCCCTAAAAACCCTAGGTCTGCAACCCAGATACACAAAGAAACCTCTACGGATGTTGCTGCCGGACTGAGAAAATGTTGAAAGACCCTTTTCCGGTGGTCGGACAGAGAAGGTAAGAGGAGGCTTGTCGGCGGCCGACAACCTTGGTGGAGGAGACACGTTGTCGTCATCTGTGATCTGCGCGTGAGCCTCACGCACTTGATGTCTGACCACCAAACTTGGTGGCCTTGCTCATCGGCAGCTAGCGATCCTTCCTGGGTGGGCAGTGTCATCCCACTCTCTCTCTAAATGGGTGTTTCAAAAAGAACACCCCCACGACCCTCTTTCTCTTTCCGGAATTTGTTCCTAATTTTGCTCAAATCCGAGCCCTAGGCTCTGATACTATGTAGAAAGCAAAGAAGGAAGAATTTGAGGAAATATATATACAAAAGTCAATCTAACTTTCCTAATAGATTACAACTCTATAAGACAAGTTTCCTAATAAATTACAACTCTATATGTAAAGTATATATATGCTATAACAATAACTTTATTTTAAGATGACGTCCTTGATTGCTCAAAACTCTACTTTCTTATAAAGGATCACAAGGAAGTCAACAATCGTGAGCCACTGACTTTATCAGGCATCAAATAAAGATTAGAACTTAACATTTTTTTTTTTTTTTTAATCGGTAAAAGCAATATATTGACCAAAAAAGAAGGAACAAAACAAAACAAGCGCAAATTACTCCCAGGCGTATGCGCGACGAAAAGCAAAAGAAAACAAAAAAAGGGGAAAACCTCATCACCCATTACGTAGAGGCCATCCATTAAAAAAAAAAATCTAAGATGGAATGCACCTCTTCACATAAGAACACCCTATTCCAGCTCCATAGATTATAGACAAAAGAATATTTTAATGTCTATACAACTACCATCCCATCTTCAAAAGCTATTTGGTTTCTCTCTTTCCATAATGTCTAAAAAATACACAAAGGAATAGAATTCCACAACTTTTTCCTCTTTTTGCCCATAAAAGATCCCTTCGGTAGCATAATAGCCTCCTTATGACGGTCTTAGGGAAAAACCCAGCTAGCACCCATTAAGGAGAATATGATCTCCCACAAGGAGCTGACCACGGAACAATGCAACAATAAGTGGTTAACAGTCTCTTCTGCTTGACCGCAAAGGTAACATCGGTTGGGGAATTGTCATCCCCTTCTTTGAAGCTTGTCAGGGAGATGCCTTTACGGCGCCACGCGCGAGCGTTTGAAGGGGCATTTGGCACCCAAATACCTTTGGCAAGGAAATGAGCACTTGGCCCTGGATGAACACCCTATAAACCTCCTTCACATAATAAATACCATTACCAGCCCCTTTCCATGAAACAATGTCCCAGCCAGTTAAAACCCTTTCACGTTGCAAAAGTCCTAACAAACTTACAACCGAGTCCACTTCCCAATCATTGACAAACCTCACAAGATTAAGATTCTAATACCCACTCTCTACTGATTGGTCCCACACTTCCGCTACTGTTTCATTTTTGTTGGCTGCTATGCTAAACAGGGAAGGGAAGGAGATGCTTAGAGTTGTAGAACCGCACCAATGGTTTGTCCAGAATCTCACCCTAGAGCCATCACCTATTCTGAATTTCCAACTCTCGCGGATCCAATAAGCTTCTTTAGCAATATCCTTCCATAATCCCACCATATAAGGACCCCCGGCCTCCTTAGGTTCCACCCAAGCTCCTCTGCCCATACTTAAAGCAAATAACTTGTTTCCACATGCAATCCATCGTTGAGGCAAATCTCCAAATCCATTTGCCAAGAAGAGATTTGTCTAAGAGGAGCAGTTTTCTCAGTCCTAAGCCACCCTAATCTTTTGTCGTGCACACCACTTTCCACTTGACAAGATGCGGTTTCTTATTAACACCCCTCCTCCCAAAGGAAGTCTCTTTGTAACTTTTCCAACCTCTTGGCCACATATATAGGCATCCTCACCAAGGACATCTGGTAGAGGGGTAAACTAGCTAAAGAGCTCTTTATCAGAGTTATCCTCCCTCCTTTTTAAATATAATTTCTCTTCCGAAGAGCAAGTCTTTCGCTCTTCCACGCTGTCCGAGACAACGACCGCCTTATGACTAGCTCTCAAGGGTAGACCAAGATGCGTGGAGGGAAGAACCCCAATCCGGCAACCCAACTCAGCCCACCAAAACCTCCACATTATCCATTCTTCCAACTGGAATCAACTCACTTTTGTCCAGGTTTATTTTTAAACCTGAAGAGGCTTCGAACCAAAAAAGAACCTAGCTTAAATAGAGCATTTGATCCTCTGAAGTCGCACAGAAGACCATGGTATCATAAATGAAGAGCAGGTGAGAAATGTTAAAAACATCACCCTCATTGCTTCTAAAAGAGAAGACGGATAAGAAATCTCCTGCTACAGCCCTACAGAGTAAAATACTCAAAACCTCCATTCCTAATACGAAAAGATAGGGGGAAAGCGGATCGCCCTTTCTCAGACCCCTTGAGCTTGGGAAAAAACCAACTGGCACCCCATTCACCAAAACGTAACTTAACATGTTGGTCAGCCAACTCCATCAAATCTGGCAATATGCTACCAGATATCCAACAAAGTCCATTTGGGTATCTCCATTTTCTTTAGGGAAAATTACCCCTAAAAGGCTGCATGAGATGGTTTTCCAAGTGCAAGTTTTCCTTGCCTTTCTAGCCCTTTGGAACAAGTTCTCTACCTTTCTTGGAGGCATCTTACCTCACTAATTTAAAAAATAAACAGTTTTTGTATGGAAAGAAATGGCGTTGCCATCCAAAGTTGTATAATTTGGTCTTGTTTATCAGTAACTGCACACATTTAACGCTTGCAAACTCAACCATGTGTCGAGTTCCAATAATTTCTCCACTAGTTCAAAGATAGTTAAATTTCAAGGAACTATGAACTCACCGGATTGCGTTTGGAACCAAATAGTTAGTTTAGAGGAATTTAATCATACAAAGAAGCCAAAAAAAAAAAGATTTGATTTCCTTTCTCATGTTTGCATTCAGGGAAGTTCAAAAAATGAAACTATTTTCTGTTAGTCTGATTTATCCTCAGACCATGGTAAAAAAAAACAGGGAGGATATAAAACAGAAATATATTCTATTATTTAAATAAAGCGCGGGCCCTTGCGCTCACTTCCTTATACTGTTGGGCCCTTCCCTTTCCCACACTCCGCGTTCTGATATGGGTTTAGTTAATTTCGAAAAGGAATTATATTCAATCAGATTATCAACGGCCTGGAAAATCAGTCTTTCGCATTGTATCTACCAGGTTCATCCAAAAAGGAGGAAAACTGCCTCATGACCAGTTAATTACACAGCTACACCAAATTTAAACTCCATGCACAAACTATATTGGTACTGAATGAGTCAAAATGCCAAATAGCTCATCCTAAACCCTAAAAAGCACCGAAATTTTCAGAAGGCGTAAAGAACGGAACCTCGAGCGCGTGCTTGTGGCGCTTGGATTTCAGAAGTAATCTGGAGACATTACGAAGGTCTGAAGCGGTGACCTTATGGCATTGATCGATCCAGTTCTTCAGCTGAAACAGCGGTGGCGCTTCGTCTGGGGAATACGAGCTTCAATATCCTGCTCTTGAGGTCGTCCCTTTTACTGGTATATGCGGCTTCATCCATTGGCGTGGTTTTTAAATAAATATACCTCCTTGACGAGTATGTGACCCTGCAATTCATTCATTAATTTTGTAAGGTTTCTGACATTCCTCGTTTCCTTGCAAACATACCATTGAGTGAGTTGGTGAGAGAGATGTGAGGCGTTTGATTAGTGCCCTACCGTCTGAGAGTGAAGAAGAGGCATCGAAATGCCATTGCCGGAGTTTCAGTGGCATCACCGCCGCAGACCCGCAGTTTCCCGACCTTCCCTCTTCAACTCGCCTCCGCATTTGTGTTGTACCATTCCCTGGTTTTTTTTTTCCCTCGCTTTGAACTCTTGTACATTTTATTTTTATAGTTGAATCTAAATTTTCACTTGAGCATGGTTAAAACTTAAATAAGAATAAATTGCTTTCCTTGAGTTCATAATATATAAAAATAACTTTTATTAAAAACCCACATCTTTTTCTCTCGAAATTTTCTCATATACCCACTTTTCCTTAAATGGGTGATATTTGATTTTTTTTTTGTCATTATTTGCTTGAAATTTACCCTCGAGCCTTTACATATTTTTTAATCATTTTATTTCTCAATAAAATAATTATTATATATATATATATATATATATATTTAGGTTATACTTTTTATTTATTTATTTTTTATTTCGTCATCTTGTTGTGACATTTATATATTTATTTATATGTGAGTAATTTAGACGAATAAAATATATTCAATTAAACATAACTGTTAAATCAAATCATAGTTATCAATACATTGCAGATTTTAAGTTATAAGTATTATAATATAGTGTTACTAAATGTGTAAGTTTTGAATCGATTTATTATGATATTAATTTGAATATTATTTTATAATTTATAAGTTTTAGCACATTTGATTATGTGATTTGATATATGTGGTGCTAGAGTCAATAATATTATTTTTTTATTTTCCAAAAAAAACATTAAAATAACAACAAACATTATAATTTTTAACAAAATAAATTTAAAATGGCCCATGTGCAATAAATGATTTTATTTATTCAAACCATCAACACATTCAATAAAAACAGACCATCAAATTCAATAAACATCATATAAGAGGAAATATCTCATAGGTTTAATAGCAAACTGAATCAACTCAAAAGTTACATATTTTATAATACTATAATGATTATAATACTTAAAGTTTTATAATATATTGACGATAATTATTTGATTTATTTTTTTATATATAATCGAATATGTTTTGTTATTTGAATTATTCACATACAGCTAAACATTGCAACCAAATAACAAAAAACAAATGGTTGTACTTAGACGACATAAAAACACGCGTCATAATAAGATGATAATGAAATCACGAAAAAACAAATTATAAACTCATATATGTGTGAACAACTACTCTATTAAAAAATAAAATGGTAGAAATAAACATATAAAAGTTATTTAAGGGCAAAACTAACAAAAAAATCACCACTAATTGTTAAGAAAAAAAGGGCTAGAAGAGAAAAAGGTTGACAAAAAATAGGCTAGTGTTTGCTTATCAATTACAAAGTCGTTGAAGTATACGCTTGGTCATTTTTTTTGGTCTTGAATCACGAATTTACTCATATTTTTCATATATTTATTTCTTATTCCACACATATTTAAGTTATTTATATATTTTTTGTGATTTTGTCATCGGCTAAATATGCATATGATTGTCATCGCTTTTATGTATATGTGGTGGTCGTTGTCTTGGTGCAACGGGTAACCATGCCGTCTCAGTACAGTTGTTTGATTTTCATTGCTATAGTATAATGTTTATTTGTATTTGAACGATTTGAATAAGCAAAATATATGATAAAAAACAAAAAATCAAATAAATTATCGTCAGTATACTACAAAACATAAGTTAAAAGTATTATAGTTATAATAGTAATATCAATTTTTTGTACTACCATGCTCCGTTCTCTCTCCTGAGAGTTGAGGGGGCTCACCATGCTCCTCCCTCGACTGAGGGGAGGGAAGAAGTGGTTTGCCTTCGAAGCCAAATCATTCGAGATTGAGATCGAAGAAGTAAAAAACGGATTAAGAGGTTGCATTTGGGAGAGAAGAAAGGGGATCACTTCATGGATCAGATTCGGGAGGCGCAGTTTAAGTCGTTTATTGTCGGGTTTAGAAGATTGTTGCAGGGCGACCAGGGTTTCAGTTTGGGAAAATGTGTGGGAAGAGGATGGAAGGCGATACAAAATGGAAAAGGGTTCTAACCAATCGGGGGTGTTCATCCGCTGCTCGGTAAGGGACTATGGGGGAAAAAACTATATCCTGATGTTCCCAGAAGGAAACGGTCTAGTAGGGGGCTGGAAGATTTTAGCCGAAAAAATGCGGCAGTTGGGGGTAAGATCCAGTGATGAGATCCAGAGGGAAGAGAAGGCTGAGAAGACGCAAAGGGAGGAGGAGAAGCGGGAGAACGTCAGCCCTGCCCGAGTACATTGGCCAGATTCTCAACCATAGCAAAGGTTAGTAAGTCGGAGAAGACACTTGGTGAAGAGTTTGCCTATGTCCAAAGTCGGGAAAGGTGCGGGAAAGGGTGGACCCGGCTCTTGGATGCACAGTGGGGTGGTGGGGCTCGGGGACTGCTCGGTCCAGGGGTCGGTACATGGGAGATGGGCGAGGATGCAATGGAACATCAAAACTCTCTCGCTGTAGTCAGTTTGGGAAGGGGCCTCTGGCTCTTTGAGTTTGAAAGTAAGGAAGAGGTAGATCGAGTATTGAAGTTTAAGGAAAAGAGCGTTTGGGATAACTGGTTCACTAAGACGTGGGGAGAAGATATGGGATCTGATGCGGGGTTTCTTAGGAGAAAGCTTGGTGAGAGTAGTGGGACTCTCGGTGCACTGTGGAGTAGGACCCGGTGTGGAGAAAATTGGAGGCGGCTTGTGGCGGCTTCCTAGCCGGTGTGAAAGGTAGATGAGCTCGGCGAGCTGGGGTGGGCGAGGATACTGGTAAGATGGAAGAAACCTGAACCTCCGAACACAGTTGAGGTGGAGTGTGGCGGAACAAGGTTCCGGATGCAGCTATGGTGGGAGTTGTCTCCACAATACACGACAGTCTTGGGTCCAGATCAGAAGAGGAACCCTAGCTCTGAGAGACCAGCGAGGCGATTCAACGGCGCTGGGAGAAGTGGATGAAATTGTGGCGTTCGAGGCTGCGGGGGAGAGCGTGGGTGACAAGCACCGGTCTCATCAAAGCGGCCCGAATGGCGGGCATCGGGTCGGCGGTGCAGCGGGCCGGTTTGTGGTGGGTGGCCGGGTGAAGGACGGGCCCATATTCGGATCGGGGCGGGCGGGAGCGGGGTGGGGTGTCCCGGCCCGTGGTCTTCGGGCCGGGCGGCCAAGGCAGAGCGTGCCGGTGTTTTGGGCTTTCACGTGAAATAAAGCGGGCTTTAATATTAGCCCAAGTACTAAGGCATTTTTCAAAAAAAGGGTGCCATATCCGGCCCAGTAGTCTTCTTCTTTCATGGCGGGCGGAAAGGAGGTTTTGAATACGGAGACCCCGAAAATCATGGAAGTAGTAGCGGCGACCCGAATCTGAGGTGGAATCACAGAGAGTAGAGGCTCCATTGGACGACCCGGTTCTATCAAACAGGTTTGAGATGTCAATGCCTATTGTTAATTCCCCTTCTCTCTCTTTTTTCGGTCGACCCCTTTTTCAAGGGTTCTTCGAGTGAGTGCAGGAGGATCACACATGTTCTATGAGAGGAGGTGGAGGGTGTGCTGCCAGATTGGAGATTGCGGTGAGCGAAATGAAGGAAGAGCCGGTGAAAGGTATGTTGGTGGAGTGCAGGCAAGGGGGCATCGTTGGGCGACCTCCTTTAGCGATAGGGGACATGAAAATGGGAGGACGAGTATGTTGAAAAGGTAGGGTTCGACGAATTTAAGGTTTTACGTGAGGTTGAGAGTCAGATTATTGAACTCATGCGGCAAATGGTGAAAACTCAGAATAAAGGACCGAGACCGGGACAGACGCCGGTTTCTAGGTGTGAACGGGAGCTAAAAAAATTAGAGTGCACGATAAACTACGGGGGGCAGAGAAGTGGGAAAAGTGCAAACAGAGATAGGGGGAATTTCTTGTTAAAGTTAGGATGAAGATCAAGATTTTTATCGTGGAATGTGAGAGGGGCGGAATAATCCTGGGAAGAGAGAGGTAGTCGAAGCAATTTATCGAGGGGATCGTGAATTGGACTTGGTGTGTTTACGAGGAAACTAAAGTTCAAAATGTAGACACTGCGGTTGGCCTTAAAACTGAAATTTGGGAGATTCTCAGAGTGGGTTGCTGTGGATGCTTCGGGGTCCGCTGGAGGCATCCTGTTGATTTGGGATAAAAGAATTTTGGAGGTTAACGAGACAGTGTGTGGGAGTTTTACTGCTTCCTGTTCATTCCGAAATGTGGAGGATGGTTTCCATTGGATCTTCACAGGGGTTTATGGTCCAGTTCTGGCCAGATTGAAGGAAGAGATGTGGGAGGAGTTGGGGTCAGTGAGAGGTTTATGGGACGGTCCTTGGTGTATTGGGGGAGATTTTAATGCCTCCATCTCACCTAATGAAAGCGGCAGGGGGGTGGAAGAATTTACTCGGGCTATCTTGGCCAGTTTAAACCTGTCGTGTGACACAGGGGTGAGAGACTTGCCTTTAAGGGGGCCTTTTAGCATGTGGAGCAGGGGGCCTGATGGCCCAGAAGCAATGTCTAGGATTGACGGAGTTCCTAGTCTCGGGGATTGGAAAGTTATTTCGTTAGAATGCTCAGCTTCGCCTGGGCCAGTTTGGGACCACTTTATCCTCTTAGATGGAGGAGGCATCGAATCGGGACCTCCTTTCGATTTGAAAATATGGTTGGAAAGGTGAGGGCTTTAAAGACCTCCTTAAAGGGTGGTGGCAAGGGCTTAGTGTCAAAGGTTTTGCAAGTTTCATATTGGTGAAAAATTTGAAATGTTTAAAGGAAGCTAAAAGTATGGAATGAGGTTTTTTGGCAATGTGTGGGCACTAGAGAATTTGAAGCCCTTTATAGAGTGGGTTGTTGGGATGACGTGGAAAAGGAAAGGGAGCTGTCTTTAGAAGAATCTGAGGAGAGAGCTAAAGCAAAGGATGACTACAGAAGATGGTCGTTGTTAGAGGAGGCTTCTTGGAGACAAAAATCTAGAGAAATAAAGCCCAAAGAGGGGGACAGAGAAACACAAGTTTTTCCACAAAATGGCAAACTATAGAAGGAGGAGCAACGATAAACAAAATCAAAATCAATGGTAGGTGGCTCACGAGTTACGCCATTCGAAAGGATTGTTGGCTTGAGTTTAAGGGCGGCTTGTTGGATCAATTAGTTGGCGTCTACGCTTTCCCAAGTATTTCATTGGAGGAGTTAGGAACAGAGGTTGCTGACAGTTTAGAAGTTAGGTTTTCTGAGGAGGAAGTCTCTACTTGACCATTGCCGGTCCTAGAATTGAAGGCCCGAGTGGGATGGTTTCCCGATCGCTTTTTGGTCCTTTTGTTGGGAGTTTGTTAAAGGAGAAGTTATGGAGTTCTTCAAGGAATTCTATGAGAGGAAGAAATTTGTAAAAAATTTAAATGCTACCTTCCTAGTGTTGATTCCCAAAAAAGGAAACGTTGAGGATGTAAAAGATTACAGGCCCATCAGCTTGCTAGGAAGTTTATATAAGATTCTTGCTAAGGTGTTGGCGAATAGACTGAGAAGGGTGTTGAACAAAGTGATTTCTCCATCCCAAAACGCCTTTGTCGAAGGTAGGCAAATCCTAGATGCTGCTTTAATCGCGAATGAGGCGTAGTTCCATGTTGAGAAGGAATGATGGCGGAATTGGTGTGCAAGTTAGACATTGAAAAGGTTTATGATCATGTAAATTGGGAGCTATGTGATTGAGGTTATGAGAAGAAGGATGGGTTTCGGTCAGATGGATATCTTGGATCTCTTGGTGTATGTCTACTGTCTCTTACTCTATCCTTATCAATGGGGTCCTTGAGGGCTTTTTCCGAAGTACGAGGGGGATTCGGCAGGGTGACCCCCTATCCCCGTATCTCTTTGTCTTGGGAATGGATATTTTAAGCAGATTGGTTAACAAAGCGTGGAAGGGAATTTCCTGTCTGGATGTAATATTGGGGGTGATAGGGGAGGAGCTGGAGGTGTCACACCTTCTCTATGCAGATGATACCCTGTTGTTATGTAAGAATAATCTGACAGCCCGACACATTTGAGATGGATCTTGATGTGGTTTGGGGGCCACTATCGAGTACGAAAATCAACTTGAGTAAGCGAGATATTCCACTGTGGAGGCGGGGAGAATATTGAGGTCTTGTGTGAGTTAAGGCTGCCGGCTAGGCTGTTGCCCTACGTGTTGGGCCTTCCACTGGGGGCTCCGCACAAGTCATTTAGGATGTTGGATACCATTGAGGAAAGGTTCAGAAGGAGGTTAGCTAGTTGGAAGCGTCAATATATCTCCAAAGGGGGAAGAGTTACACTTATCAGAAGTACTCTGTCCAATCTCCCTATCTATTTTATGTAAGCTTTCGGATCCAGTCAGGTGTGCAAAGGCTAGAAAAAATCGAGGGACTTTTCACGTAGGGTGGGAACACGGATGAAGCCTCACTTGGTGAGTTGGAGCTCACCGGTGTGCACGAGATAAGAAAGTTGAGCGGCAGGGGTCGGGAAGCACACAAATCTAAACAAAGCCTTGTTAGGAATGGTTGTGGCGTTTACACTTAGCGAAAATTCCCTTTGGAGGAAGACTATTAGGAGCAAATTTGGGGAATCGCAGGGGGGTTGGTGCTCCGATGAAATCAGGAACAGTTTTGGGACAGGTTTATGGAAAGAAATTAGGAAATGATGGGATTTGGTTCGCTTAAATGCAAATTTTGTGGTTGAAGTAATGAGTAGCGAGTCTGTTTTGGAAGATGCACGGGGGGAGGGGAGGAGGCTTTGTGCATAACGTTCCCGTTGTTGTTTAGCTTGGCATCTCAGAAAGATGCGATGATTAGGGAGTTTTGGGATGCTTCGAACGGTGGTGGTTGGTCCCCTCGTTTTAGCAGGCCTTTCAATGATTGGGAAGTAAGGGAGGTGGTGAATTTTATGAAAATGATCCATCCCTGGAGAGTGGTCGCAAATAGGGAGGACAAGCTGGTCTTAAAAGGGAGTACGCCCAATGTTTATTCAGTAAAGCTCTTGTATGAGGTTTTGAATCGCACTGAAGCCGAGACAACACCTTTTCCTGCCTTATCAGTTTGGAACAATATGGTCCCCTTAAAGGTGGGTTTTTTTGCTTGGGAGGCGTCTTGGGGAAAGGTGATGACTCATGGCTTCAGAGAGGAAAGATCCTTAGCCAACGAAGCTACACTTTGTGAAGAGGAGAAGCCTACGCAATCTTAGTTCATTCTTCCAGTTAATATCTTTGAGAACTTATTTTAACTATAGTGGGGTTTGGATGGAGTCTTCCGTTCTCGGTCACGACAATCCTTCTTTGGCAAAGAGAACCGGAAATATGGAGTAGAGCGTAAGAAAGTTTGGAGAGAAATTTGTACTTGTGTACGGGCGTGTGGTGCGAGAGGAATAAGAGTGGTCTTCGATAATGAGACCTTCTCTATGTATAGATTAAGGAGGTATTTCATTTGTAATTTCGGTCTTGGAGCCAGCGGTATCTAGTGGGGTTAGGGACAGAAGTATTTTGGATTTTTTTAACTTGGATGGGGTATAGGTAATTGTTTTCCGGTTTTGGGGTTTTTTCTTCATGTTTTTGGTCATTCTCCGGGCTTTGTCCCTTTTGTATACTCCCAGTGTATTTTTGGGCAGCTTTGTTGTTTTTTGTGATCAATGCATGTTTCTTTATCCATCAAAAAAAAAAAAAAAATAGTAATATCAAATTGATGTACTAAACTATCAAATATATAAGTTTTAAATCATTTTATTATGCTATTAACTTATATATGTTTCATCATTTATGATTTTTATCGATGTTGATTATATGTTTTTACGGATGTAATATGCAGGAATCAATTAAATTACTTTTCTTTAAAAAAAAATTTATTTAAAACTAAGCTGAAAATGTGGGATTCGCCGTAGACCATGGTTAATGGGCGTTGGTCCTAACTCCTAACTGGTAAGCCGCTATAAAACGGTGGTGCCGCGACAGCTGGAGACCATAAAACGACACCATTTATCTGAGCACTCTCCAACTCATTGAAAGTTGAAACTCCCAGGAGCCGGCCAGATTCTTCAAATCTTACAGCAGACCGTTATGTTAAAACCCTAAAACCCTAAACCGCCATACCAGGGTTTATTACGAGTTCACGGTCTTCAGCTAATCTCTTCCTCTCAAGCGCCAAATACGAAGTTCATTCTCCCTTCGATTAAATACGGGTGTTTTTTTTTTGTTAACAATTTGACTGCTGTTCTGATTGGAAAATCATCGCAGTCGACTAAGAATGGGCAGATTCGGATGGCTAGGATTGGTTCGTGAATGATGGAAAGTTTTTGATCAATTACTTATATAATTTGGCACATTTCAGCGATTAATACCACATTTCTTGCAGTGCAAGCGTCATTTGCAGTCAACATCGGCGATCGATTTTTTTTCGATTGAACATAGCAGGCTTCCTGCATTGACTCACCAGAGAAGTAAGTTTACGTGTTTACATATTTCTGTGGGACTAAGGAATTCGAGCGTGCTTAAGTTGTTCTCTAATTCTCGTACTTTTCTAGAACCTTTTTTTACCCCAAAATTTGTCCTTCTTCTAAACATTTTCAACAGTTTTTGAGATTTTTTCGAATGCATTGGTCAAGCTGCTCACGTGTTCCAAAATGTTTTGGTTTCTTGTAGAGCTCGATCCTGGACGCCTTTTCCAGTCATTCCAACCATCCTTGTAATTTAAGAATTATATTATACTCGGATCCATTCGTTGAGGTTCTCATGGAATTTATTTTGTAGTTCTCTTGACGTCAATTTCAGAAATCTCGAAAATTTCTCATGCTTTCATGAACTTTCCTCAAATTGACCTCAGCAAAGCCCATGACATGGGTTGGTTCTGGTCCACGGAGAATATGATTCTCGTACATTTTTCCAGATTATTGGATTTCAATATTGTACTTTCAAATGGTCGATTCTGAACTTCTCTTACAAAATTTCCAACCATTGTCTGACTCTTTCATTTGTTTTAATTGGCTGCCTTAAAATGTTTGTATGCTTGATTTTATTAGCCTGTGGCTTGGCTTAGTTTGGGTTCTTGGAAAGCGCTATTCTGGAAGCTCTTTTTTAGGTTGGTAGGGATCCTTCTAAATTTCTAATGAGCATTAGATTATGCACAGGCAGATTTTTATTGAGAGACACTTATTTTATGGGTCCACAAGCACATGCATGTCTACACCTGCTTGTTAATTTCTTCGGGATTGATTTTTAGTGATGTCTAAATTTGTGATTCATGATATGATTTATTGCAAATGCACATGTTTTTTTTTTTTTTTAAATCAGCTTTGCATGGTTACAATGTTCTTCGTGGGAAGCTTTCTGATTTTGCAACAATTGAAATACGATCAGCAACGCGATACATTCATGCTACAGGTTTCCCTCCCTCCTCCTTCACACACAGTCTAGTCTATAAAGCGCTTTTTCAAATTGATTGCATGATGATTTTATCATATCGAATCAGTTATTATTATTTTTAAAAGATTTTGCCATTGTGTTATATCTACTCTTTGCTCCTTAATTTTATTGTATATCACCAGGGATTTGCTATTCCACTGAACGGAATTACTATGAAATTCTGGGTGTTCCTCAGGATGCCAGTTGGGAAGAAATCAAGAAGGCTTTTCATGTGGTATGTATTTTTAGGCATCTGGTATTTATATTTTAGGTATCACTGATGGCATGGAAAAGGATTTTTGAGTTATGGTTTTTCTTTTTTGTTTCCCTTTTGTTTTTGTAATTTCCATATAGCATCATTGCAACATGTGAAGAATTTTGTTACTTGTTACTTGTTACTTGTTGTGCTCAGCTATTTTTTAAGTTGGCCACGGCCTGCATTATTTTTCAGATAACTTTTATATTAGCTACATTCTGCCATCAAAAAATTCATTGCATATAGAAAGAATCTTAGTGCGAGCAGTGCAAAGAAGAGGTTAAGATTAAAAAATGAATAAAACAAGGGAAGTTTGACCCCCTAGCACCCTTCTAAACAAATCATATGAACCCTGGTTTTCACTGGAACCGGTTCTATGGCTCAAATTTCTTTGCAAGTGCTCAAAAAAGTATCTATGCATATGATAAAGTAGACTATCAGTTCCCAAATCGATTTTTTTTTGTGTGATCAACATATTAGTTGTCGCATAGAAGTCTATTCTGTGTCTATAATGGGTTGTATTTGAAAGTTGAATATGACTTAGCAACCTAACCAAGAGAGGAGTGAATTGGTTTTCTCAAATTTTTTGTTGCAAAACAATTAGAAATCTTCAAATTAATTCAAGAACAATAAATAAAGAGATAAGGATAGAAAGTGCAAACTTGGATTTATGGTGGTTTGGCATACCCTTTCCTACGTCCACTTCTCCTCAACCTTCAGCCGGGTGAGGTTCCCACTTAGTTCAAGCTCCAACGAGCTTAACTCCTTTACACTTGGATTTTGGCTCCAAAGGGGCACTTCATAAATCCTTCAAGCTATAAACACTTGAAGCCTTCTTTAATGCTCAACGAGACTCTCTCTCTCTAGCTCTCAAGGTGGATCAAATACAACTCAAGCTTATGATGAATGCAAAGGTGCACTCTAGAATATGTAAGCGAAATGAATGCACAAAGAATCTTAGATTGAGAATTGATTAGCAGAAGAAATAGTGGTTGAGAGAATAAATGCAATAAGTCTCATTTTCATTAAATGATCCCCAACACTCTATTTATAGAGTGGGAACTCGTTAGCAAAATAAGTTGCCAACCAGTTCCTTTAAAAAACTAGCCGTTGTGCACTGCAGGTTCTCATTTTATAGCCGTTGGACTTGATCGAAAGTTGAATCGGTCGATCGCTTCACTCAATCGGTCGACCGTTTCATTAAATGCACTGCAGGTTACCGTTTTATAGTTGTTGGACTTGACCAAAAGCTAAATTGGTTGGCCAGTTTCACTCGACGATCGGCCCGGACCTACTATTTTGGATCTTTAGTTGAGTTCTTTGCATCCAGCCGGTGATTCTGCAATTCATCGGAGTTCCTGACCCGATTGATCGTTCGGTGACCCGAGTTGGATAGATCTTCTTGGATCTATTCGGTCGAGATCTTGGCGTCGGTAGGTTGGTATGCGGTTGATAGGTAGACCCTAACTGGTGGCCAGGTATGCCCGCGGCCGTGGGCAGTCGGTAGCAGTATACAGTCGGTTGACAGTTCAGCCGATGGACCCTGTGAGTCAACCGGTTGCTTAGGTAGACCACAGCCGTCGAGCGGCAAGAATTTAGGCACGAGCCTCCAGCGGTTGACCCTGCGGATGTTCAAACTCATGTGTTTTTTATTTAAAACACTTCTAAACCTTAGGTGTTTTATTGAAGCACATTTTAGGATTATAAAGCTTTAGGTTTTATGCTCGAATTCGAGTTTTTTAAAGGATATACAAATTTTGGATTTGAAAACCGAGTTGTGAGTTATGCATGATAAATGACAATATCCTAAGTGCACCAATGCTATCACCTTACAACGATTCCTAAGTTTACAAAGTCTCCATGATATGCTTGAACTTGGAATTTCGATTTTTACTTCTTGAACTTGATTTTGATTCAAATCTTGGATGAATGATGTAGTCTTTAAGTTCATAATCGTCTGCCATCTATCACTTATCTTAGGTAAACCATTAGTAACTAATTACCTTGGTTTGTTATTATAAAAACCTCAACTAAAGGTACCCTTTGGCCAACAGTATTGATGAATTGTTATCGAAGTAGATGCTAGAAGGGGTTGTGTCCTTCTTTGGATGTTCTCTAAACTTGGTACTCCCCTTGTACTTTTGCTTGCCATAGCTGCAAAAGCCTTTTTGTACTCTCTTCTCTCTACATTTATATACATTATCCATCGCGTGCTTATAAAAAAATAAAGTACTTTTTCAGCTTGGAAGCTTTTTTGAACTACCCAAAATTGTGCTAAACAGCGTCTTATGAAGAACTACTAATCAATTGCGTGTGTATCTATTTTTGTTTTTTTTTTTTTAAAATTTTGTTTTGTTTTTGTTTTTTGGTTTTTTTGGGGTTTGGGGTAACATATAGACCCATTTTTGTGTCTCAAAGCATCTTAATGTTTTTCAATCAACTTTCTAAGTTTTAAAATTATGCAGCTAGCTAAGAAGTTCCATCCAGATGCAAATAAGAACAATCTTTATGCAAAGAGGAAATTTCAAGAGATAAGAGATGCCTATGAGGTTCGTGGCTGTTTGATGGAATTTGTTTTGTTTCATTACTTGTGTCTGTAGTTTGGATGACCTTTTGTTTTCCCTTTTGGTTACTCATGTTTCAACTGTTACGTTCTGGGAGGTTTTGCACTTATTCTCATATTTGATGATTTTATGTACATGTTTTTGGTGGAAGGTGATTGTAGACTTTGCGAGATTCCGAGAAGAGAGCACAGTATGACAGGGTACTACCACTTTCCTATCTGTATCATTGCAAATTTATATTTTATACCTGAAACAAGTATTGTTGCAAGTTTTGGATTTTGTTTGCCTTTTTTTTTTGGGAAACCATATAGTAGTGGGGCAATAAGTTCTTTATTAGATTGGTTGAAGTGAAATTCACTGCATATCAAAGCCTGTTCTTTCTGTCAAGGTTTCAAACTGAGTAAGTAACTCTTTCCATATCTTTATGTGCAATCAAGGAGCGTACTATGAGTTCAGAGAGTGCAAAAGATGCTGCTGGAGAGGGGTTTAGATATGCTCATAGAAGCCATTTCTCTAATTCCTTCCGTAAAATTTTTGCTGAGGTACTCATTATTTATCTTGTTTTTATCAACCTTGTTGATACTTGATAGCATATGTTTGTTTTGTTTTGTCAAATACTTCAATTACTCTAACTTGTCAAGTACTTGAATCTTCACATTATGAAAATTTTGATATATGACAGATCTTTGAGCATGAGACTGAAAATTTTGCGACTGATATCCAGGTTTTTTTTTTTGTTTTTGTTTTTTATATTCTTGCTTTCTCCAGTTATAATGAGTATGATCATCTGGGTTCCTAAGATAAGATTACTGTACTTTGTTTGATCTTGAACTTGCAGGTGGAGCTGTCACTCACTTTTTCTGAAGCTGCTAAAGGATGCA
Organism: Tetrastigma voinierianum; assembly: GCA_016808115.1. Classification (NCBI taxonomy): domain Eukaryota; kingdom Viridiplantae; phylum Streptophyta; class Magnoliopsida; order Vitales; family Vitaceae; genus Tetrastigma; species Tetrastigma voinierianum. Next base: position 71,417 of record JAEQBH010006938.1, on the reverse strand, counting down.
CAAAGCATCTCTCTTTTGACGCATATATCCCCTGTGATTCTTGCTGTGAGTGGAGATTGTATTATCTTATAGCCATTTTCTTTGGGAAAACATTCATACCTTGCTAAGCCTTTTGTTTCTAGTGTGATCGCTAATTATATTTCATAACGTCTTTTCATTTATATTAGCTCTTTTAATTGAGAATGGAGTTTGAGCATTTTTGAATTAGTCACCAAGATGTTAAGGTGGGAATTTTGTTATGACTCTTGTATGTTTTTCCTTTTCATCATGTGACTCCTTTACATACTTTTTGTCTACCTTGAGAGCATCCTCTTTTTTATTTTTATTTTATTTTTTTTAGTGTTTTTAATATATTTCTTTTTGGTTGACCCTCTTTTCCCCTTACCTTTTCATTATGGGTATGGAGGTTCTTAGCATCATGCTTAGAACGGCCGTAGCAGGAGGCTTCATTTAAGGATGCAACTTTCGAAATAGAGAAGGAAATAATCTAAGCATCTCTCACCTCCTATTTGCGGACGACATGATCATTTTTTGTGAAGCAAAAGACGACCAACTTCTTTATCTTAGCTGGATTTTGCTTTGGTTCGAAGCCTCTTCAGACCTAAAGATCAACTTGGATAAGAGTGAGCTGATCCCGATTGGGAATGTGGTTAATCTGAATGCGTTGGCTGTTGAGTTGGGTTGTAGGACTTGTCATCTTCCCTCCACCTATTTAGGCCTCAGCAGGGGCTTCCTTGTGAAGTCCCCATGGCCGTGTGGGACGGAGTGTTAGGAAAGATTCGCAGACTTACACGCCCTTTGGAAGAGAAATTACATTTCCAAAGGGGGAAGAGTGACCTTGATCAAGAGTACCCTTGCGAGTCTTCCCCTTTATCAAATGTCTATGGTTAGATTACCCGCAATAGTGGCTAAGAGATTAGAGAAGCTGTAGAGAAACTTCTTATGGGGTGGTGGGGCTTTAGAGAAGAAAGCCCATCTGGTAAAGGTGGATGTGGTGTGCTCTGGTAAAGGGTTGGGCGGCTAAGGGCTGAGAAATTTATCCCTTATGAATAAAGCTCTTCTTGGGAAATGGATTTGGCGTTTTTCCTCGGAATCGGATTGCACTTGGAAAAGGCTAATCGCCTTTAAATATGGGACCGATGAGCTACGTTGGGGGTCTAGGGAGGCCCGAGGGCCTTTTGGAGTGGGTCTTTGGAAGGAAATCTTCAAAGAATCAGGTTGGGTAAAGGAAATTGCAAATTTAGTGTTGGGAATGATACCAGAATTCACTTCTGGACAGACCATTGGTGCTGGCCTTTAGCCTTTAGCATCTCCTTCCCTCTCTTTTTGGTATTGCTGCAAACAAGCATGCCACTGTGGCAGATGTTTGGGACTTTATTGCTGGCTCTGGCTATTGGAATCCCACTTTTGTTAAGAGTCTTTAATGATTAGGAGATTGCTCTAGTTGAGAATCTTTCAATAGCCTGTAGATGGAGAGGGTCATCGTTGAGTTGGATAGTCATTTGGAAGGGGTCTGTTGGTGCTAGCTTCACAGTTAGCGAAGTTGTCAATTCTTTGGCCCCAAGTTCTATAATCTCTTTTCTAGCAAAGGGCATTTGGGTGCCTAGTGCCCCTACCAAGGCATCGTTTTTTGCTTGGGAAGCGGCGTCGGGAAGGTCTTAACTCTGGACAAACTTCAAAGAAGGGGATGACATCTTCCTGACAGATGCTACCTGTGCGGCTACACTGAAGAGACAATTCACCACCTTCTTTTTCATTGTTCTATCATCAGTCCCCTGTGGGATATTATCTTCTCTTTGTTTGGGTTCTTTTGGGTTTTCCCTAAAATGATCAAGGAAGCCTTACTCAGCTGGAAAAACTTGTTTGTGGGGAAAAAAGGTCAAAGATTTGGAAGTCGGTTTCCTTGTGCATTTTTTGGACAGTTTAGAAAGAAAGAAATTGTATAGCCTTTAGGAATGGGTCTTTTAGTTGTACAGAGGTTAAAGCATTGTTTTGTTTCTAACTTGTGGGGTTGGAACAACATATACATAGGTGAAGAAATTTCTTCACTTATAGGTTTTTTGGAGTAGTTGACTTCAAAATGAGGGGCCGGTGTGTTCTCTCCCTCTTTTTTGTTTTGTTTTGTTGGCTGCCTGTATACTTCTTGTATGCTTTGTAGCTCTTGCCTTTTGCTTGCTTGTCTATAAGAAAAAAACAATATTTCTATTTGCTTCTCAAGAAAAAAAACAGAGGATATGGCTCTATGTAGAGCTGATTGGTGGGAAGGATCTACCGAAGTGGTTAGGATTATTTGCAACTTTTGTTAAGTAGGATATAATTCTGCGCCCCCAGGCTTAGAGACATTATGTTTGCAATCTGGGATTCTTTGGTTTTTAGATGGTGTTCTTGTCTCTTGAATTGTAAATGCTTGACTTGTTCAATATTTCTAGGTGGATGTTGAAAGGAGACTGTTGATTAATGCAGGTTGTATTAGTTAAGTAGGCTTGTGATTTATCTTCTTAGGTAGGTGCTAAAATTATGGAATGTTGCTTGGGTAACCTGTTTTGTACTTGATCTTAGGGGTTGCTTTTATTTCTGGCAATTTGGTTATCTTTGATTTTACATTTAAAATCTAAATTCAATCATGAAAATTTAGTTAACCCTGTTCTTTTCCTTAAAGAAATAAGTCTTGCATGCAGATGGGCGTGGCCATCCTGTTGATGCCAAGACAAAAGTTTGTCCAATTTGCAAAGGCATTGGGAGAGTAAGTCCTTCAAAAAATCACATTGGTGATGAGTAGTGAGAGTTCATTTGAAATGGTTGACTTTGTGGGGAAATTTTCGTTCACTTCACATTTTTGAAGTGCTTCAAGTTCTGTCTTCATCAGGTCACTATTCCTCCATTCACGTCGACATGTAGTAGTTGTAAAGGCTTGGGGCGAATTGTTAAGGTGTGATATATGTACTGCTTAACATTGAGAATAATTTCTAGATCCAAAGACGCATGGGTGATGTTGAATGTCTGGCTTCAGGAGTATTGTACTACGTGCACAGGATCTGGAGTGGTTGAAGGTGTTAAGACTGTTGAAGTTACTATACCAGCAGGTTGGTTTTTAAATGCTTCTAGTTGATATAATGTGTTTGTAAAAAGATTAGTCTTATTCTGGATATCTTCAAGCACTGAAGTTTCCAGTTATATGAGATACTGATGTTGACATTAGTATTTACTTGCATTGTCTAAACAGATATTTTTCTTACCATGTTTTATTGAGGATCCTGTCTACAAGGTTACGTTGTGCTTGCTTTGTAAAATATGAACATGTCAGCCTTAGGTAGTAAGTGCAAAATGATAAATAACTTTCCTGTACATATCATAATTTCCAGTTAATAAATCTTCTTATAACAAGGAGGGGGATATGTTTGTGTGTTTGGAATGGATGCAAGTGTCTAAATGGTGCCTCTCCAACTATTGAAATGCAAACTGCTGACGCATGGATGTTGGAGTCTAGATCCAAATTGTCCCTTGTGGTGAAATAGAAGGGAATTTTTTTCCCCTTGTTATAGAACTTCCCCTTGAATGTCTTATCTTAGCTCTATCTTATTAAAAAAAAAAAAAGCTTTGTCGTAGTTTTAGACAAATGGTATTTTATTTAGAGTTATTTAGTTATCTTATTATTCTTTTCCTTTTAAATGGATTAGGTGTTGATTCTGGAGATACAATTCGTGTGCCAAAAGTTGGTAATGCTGGAGGGCGTGGAGTTGAGCCTGGGAACTTATACATAAAATTAAAGGCATGACTTTACCTATTTCACTCTGTTTTTGTAAGGCATGCTAAATGTTTGATGCTATGAGATAATGTCCAATTGCCACTACATGGCAGGGTCATAAGAAAATTGTTCATCTGTAAGTTCATCAGTTGAAGTTCAGTGGCTTTAAGTGCAATATTATCATGAGGTTGCTGGTGCGTACTGAATTAATTAATGATGTCTGACCATAATTAGGCTACATTTTGGCCTGGGTCAACTGAGAAACAAAATTTCTTTTGGACTTGATTCTACTAATTGAACCTGCTGTCGTATGAAGGAAAATATTAATGCACATGTAGACTGTTGTTTATGCATCATGCCTTAATAGATCCATGGATAATTTTGGGATGGAAAGTGCTACTATACTTCTTATACAGACATTTTTTACCACATTTTGATGGTTGTTGGAAGTAAAGAAAATTTTATTTTATTTTATTTTATTCAGCAGGTGGTACAAAATGATGGTATAAATAACATATTAAATTTGTATTAACCTGCCAAATTCTTTAACTCTAAAGATGCATAAATCCTTTTAAGAAATAAATATAGTTACAGTTCTCTAAATCTTTGCTTTTTGCAAGGTCCTCTTCAATTATGTGCTATGTTTTGTAATTGTTAGAGAGTACATTGTGGACCCAAATACTACAAGTACAAGCTTTTAGGAAAGTTGGTTGTTAAGCCTATTATGTTTGGTGGGAGGTCATGTGTTCGAGCATCAATGTATGCTGGTTTCTTAATTTCCTAATTTTTCTGCTCTATCAAAAAAAAACAAAAAACAAAGGTGTAAGGCCAAAGAAGGGTGATTGTAGTTTGTTTCTTGCTGGCCTGTTTGTCTTTCCACGTGTGGATATGAGGTTGCATGTGAGGGATGATGTTAAATAATATAATTCAATAATACCAACACTAAAAATTGATCACGTATAATTTAATTGGTTAAAACAATAAATATATCTCTTAGTATTAATCAATGGATAATATGAGCCATTTCTTTTCCTAAAGTTCCATGTTGATATATTTGAGTCCAAAATTATCTGATGCACACCAAAATTATCTGAGTCCAAAGTTCCATTTGAAACGTAATGAAGTACCATCATACCAGATCTTTGCTCTCATTTATCCAGTTTCGTACTGTTTTCATATCCTATATTGCATCCAATTCTGCTTAATTCACATCAAATTTTATGATGTTTGTTTGATTGAGAGGTTTTGTACTGATATTCCTCATTTGGTTCTGTACTCATGCATAAGTCTTAATAGCATACTAAAGTAGGTGCTTCTTTTTGTTTAACTTTTATGAATCTGTGGAGGATGCCTTATGCTTCTCATGTATTTGCTTTGTCCATTGCTAATACATTCTTGTTTCTGATCAAAAGTTAAAAAAAAAGTGAGTTATGTTAATTGGTATTTTAGTTGTTGCTTGGAAGCTGCCTTTTTTTTTTCAACATTCTTTACTAACTTAAATTCTATAATTTGTCCATAAAAAGAAAATTTTCATCCCAACTCCCTGAAGCATTGAGGCGGTCAATTAGCTACATTATTTCCTTGCATTTTTTGATAAGTTACATTCTTTCCATTCATGGAGAAATACATTCCCTGGATGAGAGGTCTAGCAATTGTAATATGCTATTGATGAAGTGCAAGAACTTTTATGGGGAGTATTTCAGTCCCTTTGGGCTACTCTAGCTATATGTGTGTAATTCCAGCCAAAATATGCTTCAGTTTGTAGATTTCATGTTATTTCATAAGGTGTTGACTACAAATAATGATATGATCGATTTGTTTTTGTCAAAAGACACCTAGTCTCATTATCTTTTTGATATCTTGGTATTTAGGTTGATAAAGATCATACTTTTGTCAGAGATGGTGCAGATGTTTATGTGGAATATAGTATCAGCTTTACACAAGTGAGAACTGAATCCTCACATACCTGACGCAATTGTTTGGCTTCTCATTTGACTAAATATAATATTTGGGAGCTTCTGATTGAACCCCATAGAAACAGCTACACCTCCCTTTATCTTATTTTATTTCTTTGTCTTGTATTTTCATTTTTCATTTTCCTTTTTCCTTTTATTTTTTATCTTCATGTATTCAAATGAAACTATGACCCTTCTACTGTCTGGAAGAGGCAGTTGCTAGTTTGATTCTTATCTGTAAGGGCAAGGTATTTTTCTTAAGGGATGCTGCATTTTAAGGGCAAGGTATTTTTCTTAAGGGTGCTGTAACAGTTGCTGCTAAATGTCCACTTTAAGGATCTATCTCAGTTGATTCCTGGGATCAGATTATAGGATATTACTGAAACTGAATGTTTATTTCTTCAATTTTGCTATGGGATATTACTGAAACTAAATGTTTAGTTCTTTGATTATGCTATGGGATATTACTGAAACTGAGTGTTTAGTTCTTCTATTATACTTGTGAAGACACTCAATATTGATCATGCACACAATTTCAAAAAGGAGAAAATTTCCCGAACTTTTTGTATTTATTCTCAAAGTACATAGTAATGTATCAAAGACAAAGGTTAGAGGAATCATCCTCAAAGAATTGCATTATGGGGTTTCCAAGTTATGGTATCAGGACAACCTTTTCCCATCTTGGACTTTTTAGGACTTCATTGAATTATATTTCTCTATAAAATGTCCATTTTACAGCCAGTGGTATGAGTATGCTGTCTTATTAGTACATCCAAAAATATCATACTACGTTTCGTATATAGGGAACAGAGAGTCAGTTTGGTGTTGGCTGTTTTTATATCTAATTTTAAATGATGGTGTGTTCTTTTCCACATCTTTAACAACAGTGCTCAAGTCACTCAGTCATGTTTCTAATAGGACACTCCTGCCTTATATCAAGTTCTTGCCTTATTGTTTTTCATTTATAATACTTATAGATCTGATTGGCATTATATTATGTGATCTTGTTGCAAATTCTTATGTAAGTTTAGTGAAGTGTATATATATATATATAATGCTTTCTTAATAACATCACATGTTTTTGCTCAAATCCACTTGGTTTGATTGATTGCTGGTGTCCAAATTTTCTTATAGGCCATTCTTGGTGGTACAGTTGAGGTGCCAACTCTATCTGGGAAGGTGCAAATAAAAGTATGCCTATTGCCTCCCTTCTGCCCTTTCTGTAATTCCATTTACTTTTGAAGAAAACTGCTTACATGTTTCACATATTTATCTATCGGATGAAATCTGGTCTTAGTTAAGGACAATACTATGGCTTTTTAATTGACAAAGGTGTTGAGGAGGCTGTCTTGTCTTATATATACTCCGTTCATTCATCATCCTTAAAAATAACTTTGGAGAATGTGAAGCATTCTTTTGGGAAAATGGGTCTACTATAAGTGGGTGACATATATTTTTTTTGGATTAGTAAGATAGATGAATATATTCAAGAGGAGAGCCACCAAAGTGGCGACTCAAAGAGAGGAAAACTGGTCCAATAATAAGTGCTAGTTATGGAAGAAGTAGTTCCTTAGTGGGAGGAGTTCAGCCATATATCGTTCATTTTTTTCGTGATTGTGGGGAGGATTACTCATCCTTCTCATATACTTTTTATCCATAATTAATGCATCTATCTTTCTGATGAAAAGACAGTTGGACGTGTCATGCCCCCCTAAGTTTGATGAGAGTGTGCTGTGTAATTGCAGTTTCCATTTTTTTTCCTGTTTCATTTATAATCTTTTTGTTTTATGCAAAGTGCTTTCCAAATTTTGTACCTTAAAATTAAAGTTATATTTCTGTTTATTATCTTCTTGTTTGTTAATTGGATCTAGATTAGAAACAGATAGTTACTAAGAAAAATGTCGAGACTTGAGAGAAGATGGGAATTCCCTCATATGAAACTATGTGGAGAAATATATGCTCTAGAAGAAGCAAGAAAAAGAAAACGTTACAACTGCTGACCTCCATCTGAGTTTGATGATGGTTGAAATAACCTTAGAAGCATATATTAGATGTTACATTGAGAGTTAATTACCGTCCAAACCAAAAGGGGTGATTAGCTGGACAAACATGGTGATCCATGACTTGTTTCTTTGATCTAGTTAATGGGACCCTGTTTGGTGTTTTTATGAGTTATACTGGTTTGAGGCCTATGATCGATCATGAAAGTTGTGCCTTTTGTTTAAGGCATGATGTTCGTATTAAATCCCCAAATCACTCTGAGTTTGAGAACTTAGGAGGTTGGTGGATTTAACATGGTATCAGAACTTAAGTTTGGTAGGAGGTCCTGGGTTCGAGTCACCTCTTTGCAATTTATTCCCCATTTGTTGATTTGAAAGTCCATAGAGGGCTCTCTTTGGTTTGTTTGACTTTCCACATGCGGGTATGAGGCTGCACGTGAGGGAGGGTGTTAAATGCATGATATTCATATTAAATCCAAATCCTATAAGTTTGAGCTTTTCGGAGAGTTGGTCGTTTAACACCTTTAAACCCTTAGTCAATAGAATTTCCATTCATTTAAATGGTGCAAATTGTATGTCATCATTGATGGTATTCGTTAGTCACTATGGTATATTATATAGAGAACATCTTGATAATAAATATTATTAACAATGATGTAAGTTTTTTTTATTTTCCTATAACTTTAAAATACCTTAACTTATAAGCTTGTCATAGACAATGTGCTTATTAAAAGTTTGCATGAGTTATGCTACTATATGTGATAGAGATAGATCTTAAACATATAATGGAGACTCTTAGTAAATGAGGGTCCACCAAAGGACACGGATGATGTGCATACAGCTCTTGAAGATCTATGACTTAAGTTTTGGAGAGGAAGTAGCTAATGAGGGGCATTTGGTATATAGGGAGGACTAACAAGAAGTTGAAACCAATATTGTTTTCTATTCCTTGTGTGTGTCAGCTAGTGAATTGAATGCAATTTAGTTGTTATTGCTCTTATTTTTTTGATGATTTTAGCTGGTGTCTTGTTGAGGGAGTCACCTAGTAAAAATGCTTGATTTGACCCTTGATAAGTCAATACGTGATGTATAACGAGTTAATCTAACTTGGGAACAACAAGGAAACTTCTTCTGGTGTTATTGTTTATTGTCTAGTAGGGTAGTTTAGTTTCTCATCTTTTGGGGGTCATCGGTTTTTGAGTGTCAAGGCTCTTGGGCTTGTGGGAAACCATATCCTACAAGAAATTTCCCCCCTTCCAAGCTCTGGTCATTTTGGAAGGGAAGAAAAGAGAGTATTTGAACAGTTGAATAAATGATTTATATCATGGTTGAATAGTTGCTCTTTTGATGGTTTTTTTGGTACCTTATTTCCTTGAGATGTGGTCGGGGTTAAACAAGTTGTGTGATTTACTCAATTTGTGGACAAATTGACCTGAATTTGAACTGGAGTCTTTTGGTGAATCAATTCAGAATCATATTGCAGATCTCCGCCTTGAAGCTGGAGCCAGATTTCTGATCCAATATTATGGGTGCGTTTGGGAGAGCTTATTTACAGCTTATTTGAGCTTATCTTCTCGCATAAGTTCTTTTGATAAAAATTATAGGTGTTTGGAAGAGCTTATAAAAATAATTTATGACCCCCAATAAGCCTATTTTAGCTAATTTCAATAAACTTTATGGAGAAGCTTATCAAAAAAAGCTTATACGTAAACCTAAAAATCGATTATCTATGACAAAACTTTCATTCTGACAAATTATGTAAAAAAATAGGAAAAAAATAGAAAAGAAATTCCCAAAAAATTATAAAAAATCTGAAAAATAATGAAAAAATAGAAAACAAATTCCGAAAAATTATGTAAAAATAGTTAATTTTTTTTGAAAAATTATGTAAAAAAGGAAAAAAAAGGAAAATAATGAAAAAAATAGAAAACAAATTTCAAAAAATTATGTAAAAATAGGTAAGTTTTTTGAAAAAATTATTAAAAAAAAAAAAAAAATTCTATTGATGATGGGAATAATGATATTGATGATAATTTTCTTGATTTAGAATTTGATGCAGATCCATAAGTGTTTATTTTGCTTTGGAACTTATAATTTTTGTGATTATGAGAAACATTAATGATATTTGTTATTATGTTTTGGAAATGTTTGTAATGATGGGAAGCACTAGTGATGTTTGATTTTTATGTTTGATGTTTTTTGCTTTGTGCCATTTGTGTCAGATAAAAACTATAGACAATATTTAGTAAGATATATAATTTTTATTTATATTCGGTAGGGTGTGCATCATTTAAAAAAGCTTGCGATTCAAGTGGCCTTAGGCCTCGAGGCGGGAGGCTTTGTGCTCGGTCTTAAATAATTTTAAGTTCGCCCAATTATTCGCGTTGATTTATAGCGTGCAAAGATTTTAATGAAGAAAAAAAACCTTAGAGATATTTTTTGTTTTTTATAATCTCTTTGATGCATATGAAACAAAAGTGAAGATGAGAGAATGATTCATTAATTATTTTTTACACTAGAGATTATATTTGAATGATAAATGTTTTTAGTATATAGTGAATCTTTACTTTATTTTAAATTTTGTATCATGGTTTCATGATATATATAATATTAATTTTTAGTTCTTTAATTTTTAAATTTTTTAAAAATTAGGACAAATGCTTATTTATTCAAACACTTCAATTTTATAAGTTCTTATGATGATATTTTCAGTAATTTCAACTGTTATTAGTGCTTGTGTAGTAGTGCATCCAACACTTTAAAATAATGCATAAGTGCTTTTTAAAATATGCATCCAAACACAAATAACTTGTTGAATAAAATACTTATGATATAAACTCTCATCTAATAAGCTCTTATAAAATAAGTGCTTAATTAAGCTATTTATCCAAACAGGGTCTATGTCCTTCCTTAATTTTGGTTCGGACTAGGAAAAGCAAAATGATGCCCTTAGTGGGCTCATCAGGAGTGCTATACAATAGAGGATAGCAGATTTTGTGGTTTCTAAGCTTATATATTTCCCCCAAGTTTTAAGGCTTTGCAACCCTTACTTCTTCCCTTAAATTGCAGTGGATTTTTAGGCTTCTCATTTTTTCCTTATTCAATAAAGTTCCACCACCGTTTCAAAACTTCCATACATCTCTTTGCAAGTCATCTATTTTATATATTTTGTACTGAACTCTATTTTCCCTTGCTTTGCATTATTGTCTACTCAGATACCAAAGGGGGTTCAGCCTGGACAGCTTTTGGTACTAAGAGGAAAAGGTATAGATTAACCTTTTTCCTCTATTTTTATTTTTATACTTAAAAGAATTTATTTAAGCTAATTTTTCTTTTCATGTAAATCATGGCAGGATTGCCAAAGCATGGTCTTTTTGTAGACCATGGAGATCAGTATGTGCGTTTCCGCATTAACTTCCCCACGTAAGAGTTCCCTCTTTCTTACTATGTAGTCTCTGTTAGACTGTTACTAAACTGTGTCGCATATCCTTGTTGCTTGGCTCTATGCCCCTTTCTCGGTGAACGACAATCTCACCCCAAGGTTTGCTTATATTTAATTTCTTAATGCTTGTTGGTGGAATTAATGAACAAGTTATTTTACTACTGATTTGAATTCAATGATGGTGAAATCTGAATCATATTTCTTAACTGTGTAAAGAAATTGAAAACTTAAAAAATTAGAAAACAAAGGGACAAAAATATGGTGTCCTATGCCATTTTTAGAATTTGAGTTATGCGTTGAAAATGTCTTTCTCTGAAGTTGCAGGGAAATATTTTCCACAAAAGTATTTTTTTCATGGTTTCTTTCATGTCACTTTCATAGGAAGGATATCCCTGAAATAGGCAGTTCTGCAAATGGGTTTAGCAATTATATTGCATTTCAACATTTAAGATTGCGTTTTAGTGCTGTTTTTGTGTCACATGTGAAGAGAAAAATAACTCTTTGATTTTTATTTATTAAAAAAGTGAAGGAACATACATATTTATACTCTTAAGTGTTAGAGCAAAGAAATGAAACAAAATTAGAGTCTAATTAGGAGACTAATCCATTTAGAAATTCTTTCTTTCTTTCATTCTCTTTAGGAAACTAATCCTTAACACTCTCCCTCAAGGTGGAGCATATAGGTCAAATGGGTTACATATGTACTTAATCCTAATGCATTAATCTTGTTAGACATGTACTTAATCTGATGGGTAAATCTGGGTTCGTTGGAAAAGTCGCGGGAATTGACTACACGACGAGTTGATGTGACCGGAGTGAGATACGGCCATAAGATATGTCGTTGGAATTGATTTCACGACAAGTTGATGTGATCGAAAGAGGGCTTGTAAGTAGATTGTCTGAAAAAGTAGACTGCCCAAAAAGTATGCTGGAAAAGTCGTTGGAAAAAGGTTTGACAGAGAAGGTTCGTGGGAGAAGGTCCTTGGGAGAAGGTCCGTGGGAGAAAGTCTGTTGGAGCGGGTCCCGCCGGAGAAGGTTTGCGAAGAAGGTTCGCCGGAGAAGTTTCGTTGGAGAAGGTCCGTCGGAGAAGGTCCGTGAGAGAAGGTTCGAGGAAGAAGGTATGTCGAAGAAGGTCCGATACCAAGGGGGAGAAGGTCTGCGGAAAAAAAGGGACGTCGATGGAAGAGGGCCAGTTGGAAAGAGGTTTGTGGCTGCTGGAAAAGTGGCTCTGATACCATGTGAAAAGAAAAGTAACTCTTTGATTTTCATTTATTAAAAAAGTGAAGGAACATACATATTTATACTCTAAGTGTTAGAGCAAAAAAATGAAACAATATTAGAGTCTAATTATGAGACTAAAGAGAAAAGGAAAGAATGAATTCCTAAATGGATTAGAAAACTAATCCTTAACACCACCAAACTAAGGAGCATTGAAGAAGTCCCTGTGGGTAGCCTTCGGAGGTTTTCAAGGAGACTGTTCCATGGTTGGAGGAGAAGGGAACAACAACCCATCTAAACATACTTCTTTTGTAGAAGGGTTGAACCAAGGTAGAGGAAGCTAGGTGAGGCAATCTAGATTAAGAATGAGATAGTGGAGGTTGTGAACTTGGAGTTCATTAAGAAGTGTTTATTAAGCAGGTGGGATGTTTCTTAAGCCTAAATGCTGGTTTTGGACTTATTGAAATCTTAGGTTAGCATTCTTGGAGATTGAAGCGTTTACTGAGTTTGAAAATGTTTTTGAAGTTGAAAGAGAGTGACATTAGGGTCCTAGTCTATTTGATGGGTGAAGGCTAGATGTTGGTTGCTTCAGAGAAGGTGTTTGTGTTGGTGAAATTTGGGTCAAAGTGTTAGGATTGCATATGTAGTTGTGGAGAAAGTAGTTTATTAAAAGGCTTTCTATGCTTGTGGAGAATTGCCTATTTGGTAAGTGTTACGGTTTAGTCTCCTAATCCATTTAGGATTTTTTTCCTTTTCTCTTTAGTCTCCTAATTAGATTCTAACTTTGTTTCATTTTTTGCCCTAACACTAGCGTATAAATATGTATGTTCCTCCTTTGTAAATGAATGAGAATAGTATTCGCACTACTGTACTTGTGGTATCGGATCAGTAAAGAGTTTGAGAATAATAGAGTTAAGGTTTATTTGTATGGTCGATTAGGCGACCCGTGAATGTGAGTGTCCCGCTCGGTCACATTCTGATCATTGCAAAGCTAGAAGAGCCCTGACCACCATCGGAACAACGCGTAGGTAGCTTTTTCGACGAATTTTAAGCGACCCAAACTCTGTGGACACTCCATCATGATCATGAGCTACTCTCCTGCGGTGGAAAAGTCTTATAGCCGAATATCACGATGCGCCACGAAGCGAATCCTCATACTTATCCCTCACGTGAGGGCGCGTGAGGGCGCATGGCTTCTTCTCGTCCGATTTCATCACTTAGGTCACTGCTTTGCGTCTACAAGCACAATACTTGGTTTTGATCAACACCCATCACCCTCTTTTGTCCATTTTTCTCTGTGGCGGCATATACTTTCAGCTTCTTCTTGATTTTTCTTCTAAGTCTGATGCCTCTGAAGCTCCTCTCATCATCTGGAGTTGTTTTGTTCCTTCTGAAAGCACTGATTTCGTTGATTCTGTGATTCTGTATTGATTTCTCATCTTTATGGCTGAAAAAGATGTCTTTATGATCAAGAAAGATATCTCCATGGTTGTGAAAGGTCAGACTTATAATTCTTTTGTATCTGGAACTCCTATGATTACCTTGGATAAACTCATAGGAAGTGAAAATTATCAATCATGGGCGGATTCTGTGGACCTATGGTTTATTGGTAATTGTTGTGAGGATCATCTTACTACTGCGGACACAAGTATCCCCGAAAATCAACGTCCTCAGTGGCGAAAAACTGATACTTTACTATTCAATATTCTCCGGCAATCTATTGATGCCACAAATCTATATAATATTAGGGCCTATAAAACTTGTTACACTCTCTGGAATTAGGTGAAGAAACTGTATACTAATGATATTCAGTGTCTCTACCGGGTAATATCCTCCATTGCTAATTTGAAACAGTCTGGTATGGATATATCTTCTTATAGTGGACGAATGTTTGGCCTTAAGGATAAACTTGTGTCTATCTTACCAAAGTTTACTAATGCTAAGACTTCACAGTCATAGATAGATCGAGTCTTTATGATCATTCTTCTCCTCAACCTCGGGCCAGATTTTGAGAACATCTGGGAACAAATACTTACTGGAGCAGTTATTCCAAACTTTGATGAGACTCTTGCTCGTTTACTTCGCCATACCTCCATTGCCACTCAGTCCATTCGATCCGAGATTACACCAGCACTTCTGTGATGGTTGCTCAGTCTCATTCCCGAAGTGATTCCAAAGGTGGACGTGGTATCAACCGAGGTAGAGGACAGCGTCTTCAATTCACATAGTGTCATGGGCTTGGACACACTCGTGATCGATGCTGGATACATGGTCGACCTCTGTCGCGCTCATTGGCTCGATCTTGATCGTTGATGGGTTGAGTTACATCTCGGGAGATCATTCATGAGAATTAAATTCTTCGCCGAATATGAGAGTACGCCCGTCATTTCCAATGACCAAATCTTCCTCCATTGCTTTTGTTGCCTAGATCGGTAATGTCTTTGCTTGCCTTACATATTCATCTACACCTTGGATCCTTGATATTGGAGCCTCTGATTATATCTCTGGTAATAAATACCTTTTTTCTTCTATTTCAGCTCACGTCTCTCATTTCTGCATTTATTACGGCCGTTAATGGTTCTCAAACCGCAGCTAATCATTGACTTTCGGCTTGTCCCTCCTTCCTTGCCCCTTATCTCACATTAGCCCAATGTTTCACGATTTTCCTTTTAATCTTATTTTCATGATAAGTTATTTCGTGACCTTCATTGTGTACTTACTTTTCCTGACCTATGTAACCTTGCGGGGCCGGATGCGGGGAATACGATTGACATATGACATGAGTCCATGAGTCCTCTTTCACCTCGACGCCTCTTTGTTTCTTGCTTGCACTTCCATGGAGCTCCTCTCATATCCATAGTCAGTCTCGATCATCAGGCCCCTCACAGTTTAGATTTGGTTCACCGTTTTACAGTTTATCTTAGGCAGTGTGGTCATGTCGACGAAACATCTTCGTCTCTCGTTCGGCGTTTAGATCGCCGGACGGGCTCATTTGAGCTTTTGTCGCGTACAATGTTTGGGGTCAGCCAGGTCTGCGTCGCACAGGATTCGTTGCTTTGTTACTTTATAGTGATTATTCTCGATGTACTTAGTTTTATTTTAATGAGAAACTCATTGAGTTATTTTCTATCTTCCAAAATTTCATCTTGCTGAGTCGCACTCAATTCAATACTTCTATTCGTATTTTAAGAAGTGATAATGCAAAGAAATATTTATCTATTTCATCCTCTTTTTTTATGTCTTCCCATGGGATTCTTCATCAATCATCTTGTGCTTACACTCCTCAACAAAATGGAGTGGTTGAGCATAGAAGCGTGATTTAGTTGAGATAGCTCGCACTCTCCTCCTCCGCTACATGGAGTTCCTCCAGCGTTTTTGGGGATCTTATCTTAGGCACACGTTATTTGATTAATCGTATGCCATTATGCATTTGCATAATCAAATCCCATGATACGTCTGGCTACTGCTAAACCTCTTTAGCCTCCTCCTTGTGTCTTTGGTTGTATGCGTTTTGTTGTATTCGCTCCTTGGAGCAAGACAAACTCTTAGCCAAAGCCACAAAGTGCGTCTTCTTGGGTTATTCTTGCCTTCAGAGGGGTTATCGTTGTTATTCTCTTGACATTAATTGCTACATTATCTCTGCTGATGTCACATTCTTTGAGGATTCCTCATTCTTCTCCTGTACAACGCGTCCTCCTGTTTTAGATGTCTTATCTATTCCTCTTGTCTTACACTCTCTAGATTTCGATGCTGACTCGACCACTTTAGGTTTATACTGGCCGTCCTCGTCCTCCTATAGGGTCTCTTGTTGAATCATCTTCTATGCCACAGTCATCTCACAGCCGGTTTTCATATGGCCAGGTCGATGATCTACTATTGTAGGTCGGAAGGGTACCCGCTTTACTTTTAACTCACATCCTATTTATAATTTTCTCAACTTTCATCGTTTAGCTTTACCCTACTTTGCCTTTGTTTCCACCCTGTCTTATGTCTCTACCCCTAAAAGCACTTGTGAGGGTCTCTCATCCGGTCTGGGAAGCGGTGTGGCCAGAAATGATTGCTCTTTACTTGATGACGCGCCAGGGCGTGGCTCTTCCTCTGTAAAGTCTCCGGATTGGTTGTCGTTGGGTTTATATAGTGAAGGTGGGACCTGATGGTCAAGTTGATTGGCTTAAGGCCCGTTTGGTTAGGGGTACACTCAACAATATGGCTCGGACTATTATGATACTTTTTCTCCTGTGGCTAAGATTACCTCTGTTCATTTGCTTCTTTCTATGGTTGCTATGTGCTCATGACCCCTTTTTCAATTGGATATCAAGAATGCCCTCCTTCATGGTGATCTCAACAAGGAGGTTTATATGGAATGCTTAGCGCAGTTTGTTCTTTCAGGAGAATTACGGTTTGGTATGTACAGGCACATCGTTCCTTATATGAGTGCGAAGCAGTCTCCTTGAAAAGCTGATTTGTCGGTTTAACCGTGGTTTAGGGTTTGGGATGATTCGAGCACAACTTATACCTTTAGTTTTTATCATCATATACCTCTTTGGACAATGTATTTACTTGATTGTTTATGTTATTGAAAGCTGCTTGTCATTACAAGCGGTGACTAGGATGGTATTCGAAACTCAAATACTTTCTTGTGAGCTTTTTTAGGCCAAAGGCAGGAAACTCGAGTATTTTACGCGCATTGAGGTAGCTCGGTTTAATCCGGTGGTTATTTCTCGGAGAAGTATAAACTTGGATATATTGGCGGATACTAGTATGTTGTGCGCGCAGCATGTAAGACACTCTGTGAATCGAGATGTCGAGCTTGTACCCGGGTGAGAGCCTCTACGAGATTTAGGGAGATATCGACGAGCATGGGTAAAGTTGAGCTATCTGCATGCTCCTTGGGATCTCTTTGCCGAGTTTGTGTTCTTCTTTTTGTCAAGGAACGCACACGAGTCAAGAGATTTGTTGTATGAATTAAGGTCGTGTCCCAAGTTGTTGGTTATAGTGATGCGAGACTAGGCGGGCTCGCGCAAATGGAGCGTTCTGCATCGGGGTATTGTGTGTTCATTGGAAGGAAACTTAATGATACGGAAGAGTAAGAAGCAGATGTAGTAGTAAATTTAGTGTGTTGAGCCCAGAGTGTCGAGCTAGCGGCCTTAGCAACATGTGAACTCGGATGGTTGGAAGCATCGCCGAGGGTAAGATTTGGGAAGATTGAATAGATGGAAGCATATGTGATAATCAAGGCGCACTTGCATATTTACGTCTAACCTAGTTTTGTGAGAGGACGAGAGTACATTGAAGTGGATTGCCACTTTATCAAGAGAAAAGATTGCATCAGATGCGTGATCTTCGTTTGTTAACTCTAATGACCAACTGGCAGATATCTTCACTAAATCTAAGATGCCAGGATAAAGTATATATGTGACAAGGCAGATTGCTTTTGACTTGTATGTAGCTTGAGGGGGTATTTAAGTTTGCGATCTCTAATCCATTGGGAATTTTTCCTCTTTTTCTTTGAAATCTCTGTTAGACTTTAACTTTGTTTCTTTTTTTGCCCTTACACTAGAGTATAAATATGTATGTTCCTCCTTTGTAAATTAATGAGAATATAATATTCCTTTTCTCTCAACAGTAAGTTTAGTTGCGGGTTTTGAAAGGGAGGTTAGATTTGGACCAGTTAAAGAGGATTGGATGACTCTTGCTACTAGATGTTTCCTTTACCATGAAGAAGAAGAGTCAAAAGATCACATTCTCATTCATTGCCTTAAGGCTAAGGTACTTCAGGGGTTAATCTCCCTATTTGGAATGAGGTGGGTATTTCCTTTGATGGTAAGAGAGACCTTACTTGGTTGGAACAGACAAGTGTAGGTAAAAAGCAACTGAAGGTATGGAAAGTGGCTCCATTATGCTTTTTTTGGATGATTTGGAAGGAAAGAAAGAACATTGTTTTTGGAATGGGGTTCTTTCTATTCAAAAAATAGAAATTTTCTTCTGTATGTCGTTTATGGTCTAGGACCAAGCTGTTTCTTTATCAATTTTTTGGATTGCATGGGTCCAAAAACAGGGTGGGTGAGGTGCTATGGTTCTTTTGGTTTTTTTTAGGCACCTGTTGCTTACCTCTTGTATGCTTTGGGTTGTCTTATAGTACTCTTTTATCATTATATCCCTGTTCATATGTTTATTTATCAAAAAATAGGTTTCCATAATTTCAGATTAGAGCTATTGGAGCATAACAGAACTGAGCTGCATCTCTTTCATGGCTTTATTTCGTACCAATCAATTCCCTTCCCTTAGAATTTACCTAGGCTGTGATTCTACCATTGGGTTGATATTATATGTATATGCATCATCTAAATGACTACTTTTAGTGAATTGAGAACTGAAGGAATCTACATGATAAAAAATGGTCAGTGGCTGAAAGAGAGATTTTGTTATATTTAGTTTCACAGTAGAATAAATAGTGAAACTATTGTATTAAGTGTCTGAATTTATCGCATTCCATACTCTGTTTTATTTTGTAGGGCAATAAACGAACACCAACGTGCCATCTTAGAGGAATTTGCCAAGGAGGAAATTGCTCATGACATCAGCGGATCTGGTGAAGGAAATTGGTACTTATTCTGTCCTATTTGGTTTTTTTTGCTGATGAGATGATGCTTTATTTATTTTTTACTCACTAGCAAGGATAGTTAACATTAGTCTTTGGAGGCATTGAAGAGATGAAATTCTTTTATTTGTTTAATTCAGATATCAAAATTATTAGTTTTGACTTGTGAATATGCCAAAATTTTTGAAGAATGTTCAAGATTTATTTATTCAGAATGTTCATTGAGTTGTAATATATGTATCAAGTGTCAGGTAGAGATAGGGGGAATTTTCTTCTGAAGTGTCAATGAAGTTGAAAATTATGTCTTGGAATGTTAGAGGGATGTATGATAGGGATAAAAAGTTGGTTATAAAGGCTTTCTTAAAGTCACAAAGAGCAGAGTTGGTGTGTCTTCAAGAGACCAAGATTTAGAAGTTGACTCCAAGGATGGTTCGCAGTCTCGGGGCTGGTAGGTTTTCTCAGTGGGGGGCGGTGGATACCCTTAGAGCTGCTGGAGGGATTCTTCTTTTCTAGGATAAAAGAGTCCTCGAGATGATTGACATGGTGATTGGGTTTTTTTTTTATCTTGAGCTGATTCAAAAATTGAAGACGACTTTCTGTGGACATTTTCTTGAGTTTATGGGCCAGTTTTGAATTGTAACAGGGAAGCTTTCTGGGAGGAACTAGGTGCTGTTCGGGGGCTGTGGGAGGGGCCATGGTGTGTGGGGGGTGATTTTAATATGATTCGTTTTCCTTTTGAACGTAAGAGAGAGGGAAGGATTTCATCTTCAATGAGAAGTTGTTTTGAAGTTATTGAAGACCTTGGGGTTTAGAGATATTCCTTTACAAGGGGGTCCTTTTACTTGGAGAGGGGGAAGAAACAACGGCTCCATGTTTAGGCTAGACCAGTTTTTATTTTTTGATGATTGGGAGGCCTACTTTAGTAATGTGGTTTAGACAACTCTGCCTAGGCCTATTTCTGATCACTCCCCGATTCTCCTTGATGCTGGTAGGATTAGTAGAGGCCCATCTCCTTTTCGGTTTGAGATTATGTGGCTTAAAGTTGAGGGTTTCAAGGATTTACTGAAATTCCAATGGCAAAGTTTGAG
Source organism: Tetrastigma voinierianum (assembly GCA_016808115.1). NCBI lineage: Eukaryota > Viridiplantae > Streptophyta > Magnoliopsida > Vitales > Vitaceae > Tetrastigma > Tetrastigma voinierianum. The sequence goes on along the minus strand of JAEQBH010006938.1, from coordinate 51,368 downwards.
CTTCAATGACACCTTTAGCTATATTTTGGCCTCCAAGTTGAAGGCTTTGAAGGCCTTTATAAAAGCTTGGAATATGGGTGTGTTTGGAAGGGTGGAGGTGAACAAAAGTAAGGCTTTGTAGAGGGTAGGTTTTTGGGATGACCTAGGGAAGGAAAGGCCGTTGTCCTTGGAGGATTTTGAAGTGCGGAATTTGGCCTAGGAGGACTTTAAGTATTGGTCCATGTTGGAGGAAGTTTCTTTGAGACATAATTCCAGAGAGTTGTGGTTGAAAGAGGGGGATAGGAACACCATATTTTTTCACATAATGGCTAATGCCCATAGAAGGAGAAATTGTTAATCAGAATTAATGGGAGATGTCACGAAGACGAGGATGCTATTGAAAAGGGAATTGTGAAAACTTCCATGTGTTGCTCTCTAATCCTGGTGGATGGCATCCTAGCTTGTCAGGGTTAAGTTTCAAGCAAATTAGGGAGGAGACAACTACTAGGCTTGAAGTCATCTTCACTGAGGAGGAATTTTTTGCAGCAGTCTCAAATTTAAATGGGGACAAAACCCCTGGTTCGGATGGTTTTCCTCTTGCTTTTTGACAATTTAGTTAGGACTTTGTTAAGGAGGAGGTTATGGGTTTTTTCAATGAGTTCTATGTGCAGAATAAGTTTGTTAGAAGCTTGAACTCTACTTTTTTGGTGTTGATTCCTAAGAAAGGGGATGTTGAGGATATCAAGGACTCTAGGCCTATTAGTCTGTTGGGTGGTTTGTATAAAATTTTGGCAAAGGTTCTCGCTAGAAGACTCAAAGGGTTGTGGGAAAGGTGGTGTTAGAGGCTCGGAATGCTTTTGTGGAGGGTAGACAAATTCTCTATGCGAAACTGGTGCAAATGAGGTTGTTGATCTTGTTGCTTCGGAAGGAGGAGAGTGGGGTCTCATGCAAACCTTGATATTGAGGCTTATGACCATCTAGATTGGGAGTTTTATTGAAGGTTGCGAGAATAGACTGGAAGTAAGTGGACTAGTTAGGATCATTGGTGTATCTCTTCGTGAGCTGCACCACGTCATGGTAAATGAATTAAGCAGTTTCTTTCGAGATTTCACAGGGTTGAGGCAGGGGGACCCGCTCTCTTCTCATCTCTTTGTGATTGGGATGGAAGCCTTGAGTTGTCTCATTGCCAAAGAGGTTGAAGGGAGCTTTCTTTATGGTTTTAGTGTTGGAGGTAGAGGGAGGGATGGGCTGATTACCTCTCACTTATTGTACGCGGATGACACTATCTTGTTTTGTGAGCCGAAGTAGGATTAGATGGCTTATCTTAGTTGGTTACTAATGTGGTTTGAAGCTATCTTAGGGTTGGAGATTAATCTTGCTAAAAGAGAGATCATTCTAGTGAGAAGTGTGGATGATGTTGAGGCTCTAGCTCTGGAGCTAGGATGCAAGATAGGGGTTTTTCCTTCTTCCTATCTAGGTCTCCCTTTAGGGCTTTGCACAATTTGATGGCGGTTTGGGATAATATAGAAGAAAGGTTTCGGAAAAAAACTAGCCTTATGGAAGAGGCTATATATCTCAAAAGGGGGGAGATTCACTCTCCCTGTAGTACTCTTTCTAGCTTACCAATTTACTACATGTCTTTGTTTCGTCTTTCGAGTAGAGTTAATTTGAGACCGACAGATTCAAGGGATATCCTTTAGGTGGAGGTTCTTTAAACAAACCGCATCCTAGTAGAGTAAGAACACCCTTTGCTCGACAAAGAAGGAATTTGGGAGTTAGAGGCTTATATAATCTTAACAACTTCCTTTTGAGCAAGTGGCTTTGGCGCTTTGCCAATGAGAGAGGTTCCTCGTGGAGGAAAGTTATTAGCTCAAAGTTTGGAGAGGATCTGGGGGTTTGGTGCCATGCCGAGGTACAGGAACCTATGGAACAAATTTGGAAAGAGATTAGAAAGCAGTGAGAGTCCTTTTTCCTTGGTACTATTTACTCTTTAGGGAATGGCATGAGGGTTCGTTTCTGGAAAGACATTTGGTGTGGGGAGGAACCTTTGTCTTTAACTTTCCCCACTTTGTTTTCGTTGGCTCTGGTGGCAGATTTTTGGGATCTGGTTGGGGAGGAAGGGGGGTGGTCCCCTCATTTCATTAGATCTTTCAATGATTGGGAGTTGGAGGAGGTTTAGATTTTGCGAGTCCTCGAGGAAAGAAAATTATCATGAATCAAGAGGGATGTGTTGCTTATGAAGATGTCAGGATGGGCGTTTTAGTTGAAGCGTGTACTTGCTTTTGGCTATGGTTTGGGATTCTCTCTTCCACTCGTTTGTTGGGCAAGCGAGTGCTTGCCTGAAGTTAACTAACTTTCTTTGGGAAGCTTGGGGCAAAGTGTTAACTCTAGATCAATTGAAGAAAAGAGGTAGATCTTGGCGAATTGGTGATTCCTTTGTGGTGAAGGCGAAGAAATTGTCAACCACTTGTTGATCCATTGTTCGAAGGCCAAAATTCTATGGGATTTGCTTTTAGCTATTTTTGGTGTCAGTTGGGTGTTTCCTCTTTTTGTGAAAGAAACCCTTCTTTCTTGGATTGGTTCTTTTGTTGGAAAGCGTCGCAAGAAGGCTTGGATGACAGCCCCCCTTTGTATTTTGAGGAACTGTATTGAGGAAAGAAACATACTTGTTTTTGAGGGTGTGAATATTTCAATCAATAGGATGAAGTCTACTTTTCTTTGTAACCTCTGGTCTTGGGTCAATTTGTTTAGTGTTGAGAGACCAAGGTCATTGGTAGATTTCTTTTTGGTTGCTTCGGATGGGCTGTAAATGGGCTGTAAATGACCAAGGTGTTCTCTTTTCCTTGCTTCCCCCTTAGGGGCCTTTTTGTATATTTCCTGTATATTTTGGGTTCTACTAGGGTTCTTTTTGGTGTTTAATATACTCTGCTTTTTATCCATAAAATAAAATATATATATATATATATATATATATATATATATATATATATATATATATATATATATATATATCAAGTTGTGTAGCCTTTAGACTACATTTAGACTAGGATTCTAGACCATTCACAGTGATCTTATTTTTTTTGGACCAATTAAATATGTGAGACAAAATACAATTAATTTGAAGTTTATTTTAGTTCGTGGCTTGCTACCTTGTATGCAACTGTAGGCGAAGAATCATTTTTAATATATACCGTTAGCATACAAGGTAGACCTGATGAGCAGAGGTTACAAAGAAACTTCAAATCATTTGTATGCCTTTATTAAGAAGTAGACCTGATGAGCATTACAGCTGTGTATATGTCCTGTAATTCCAGCAAGAAGTGGATTTTTCAGCTCAATAGAAAGGGACAATACCTGTATTATATAGGTGTATATGTCCTGGAATTAGAATGTTTGTTTTGGTAGTTAATATCCCTTAGTTATGGGGATTAGTTCTTAGGAGAGTTTCTTTTTATAGCCTAGTTTTTTCCTACATATTTCTTTACATTCTTTAATTAGATTAAAAGAGATTTTACCATATTCCTCTGCTAATGATTATTCTCTTACAAAATCTGCACATCTTATTCATATATATCACAATCACTGATCTCGCATTCCCTGTAAACTCATTGGTAGAATCTTTTTGTTTCCCAACATTAACATTTGAAATGCTATTTTGTCTAGAATCATTCGATATTCCTCCATTGATATTCCTAACAAAATCTGCACAACTCATTCATGTCATAATCATTAATTCTCACTCCGCCTCAAACTGGTGAGTGGATATTTTGGGTTTAATTATGGACTAAAGGGTTGTCCTCTAGTGTTGTGAATCAATTCATTAATATTGCCATGAAACAATTAAGCTTGTACTGAGATTGTTAATATTTCTATACTATTTAAGGTGCAACAATTGGATAAAGAAATGCTTTTTCACTGGATATTATTCTTTCCTTTTGAGTCTAGTCTTCTTAATGCATAATGAAGATTCTGGGGCGGAGTAACAGGCTATCAGCAGCTATCTACTGATTGAACTTACAGGTGGCAGCAAAATTTTGAACGTGGGGACCGGGCCTAGGTTTATGCTTGAAATGTCTCTGTTCATATTGATTCTTCTGTTTGCTGAGTAAAACCATGGGCTGAGGATAGCTGGTGCCATCTTGGTCTTCTTCGGAGTTTTGTTTTTGATGGAAGGTATGATATCTCTTACCATCAGCAACTACAGTTCGCAATGGTTAACCCCTAAACCAGAGCTGATTCAGCTTTTGGGTTTAATTATGTCAAGCCACATTCACCATTCATAATTTTTGTATACCACTGGTTCTTTTCATTAATAAAAATGTCACTTGTTCAAAATTTGTCGCATTCTTCCCTAATCTTGCATGCTGAATTCTTCTCCCTTGCTTTTGGTTCTATAATTTCAAAGTGAAGGATAAATTCAGAATGGGGCATCTCAACTCTGCCGTTTTATGGCTGAATAGATAGATTAAGCTCAAAGATTGCCTGCCGTATTTGGTTCTATAATTTTATGCTCTCTCTATAGTTTATACTCTAACGGAGAGCGGAATCAAAGTTCTACTCGAATATCAAATGATAGATTCGATATGGAGCTCTCTCTATAAAATATGACATAAGTTTTATGATTAGACTTCAAACTTGTGTACGCCTTTTGTAGTGTGAGAAGTGGAAGTTGGGCCAGATTCTAAACTGACGACAATCAGTGGATTGGGTACTGCTCTTGGACGACAGAAATCCTATTTATTTCTTTTTATTTAAATATTATTTGTGGCGAAACTCCAAATTAAAATCTCTTAAGTGATGGACGACACTGTGTCAAGATATAGTCAGTTTGGTTTTCTTTACTAAATATATGTCAAATTTCTTGCTAAGTGCGTGTGGTAGGTTTACATAAAAGTGGAGATAGAAAGAGGATTAAAGTGATTCCCAGTACCCACATAAGAAGAAAAATGTTACTAATTTTTTCGTTGGCAGATTTGATTTTTACATGCTAATAAATATTTTATTCAACACTAGGGGTACACTGCTTAATGAAGGAGATTGAAATGGTCCCATTCTTATTTCTTATGCTAACATTTCAGAAGTAATTTCGAAGATAACTACTTAAAGTTTTGTTAAAGTTGATCCACCAAATCCATTCAAGCGTCGGTAAGATATGATGTAGATTAAAGGTTTATTTTTTTCATCACATCCTTGTAAGTTTTGATGTAAACACAAGGGTGTTGGGTCCGCCCCTTTGTGTGGGCTGACCAATGGGGAAAGCCCATTGTTTGAATAAATAAAAAATAAAAAGAAAATAAAAGAAAATCACAAAAGGGAGAGCGGATGGTGGTTCGGGCAGCAGCCAAAAAGTGAAAAAAAACAGGGGAAGAGGGTTTTGAGAAGGAGAAAGAAAGGGTTAGAGTTTTGATCATTTTATAAAATAAAAGGCTAAATAAATTATTGTCTCATTGTGGTTGATTTATTGTTGTTTGGTTGGTTTTGTTGTTGGATCAATTGTTTGTTGAACATATTTTTAGCATACAAAGAGAGAAATATCATTTTTAGAATAATTGTATTTGATAGTCTTTCTCAATAAAGGAAAGCCATCATTAGATTTAAATTTTGTGTGTTAATATTTTTATAAATTTATTTTTCGCTTAAAAAAATTTAAGAAAAAAAAAAGAATTTTTCCTAGGTGTCCAACAATTTTCTTTTTACATTTTAAAACAATGAATTTGTATAAATAAATATTTTGTATTATATGATTAAATCAACAACTCACTTATTTTACACACTAAACGGTCAATCAAATTAATTTTTAAAAAAAAGAAATAATAAGTTGAACTATTAAATTTACTAGAATTGACCAAGTAGACAATGTTGAAAATTCAAATTCAATGTACTAAAAATAGTTGCTTTAGCAGATTAAAACCATATCGTTTACTTGTACATCACCCGTTGCCTTGCTTTTGTCAACGTGATTGTGATGTCTTAAGAAATGAATGCCTTCCATTTGTTACTTTAATATAAAGCAACAAATGGAAGGCATTCACTCCTTAAGACATCACTGTCAACCTTTCCCTTGTTTGTGAATGTGATGTCTTAAGAAGTGAATGCCTTCCATTTATTAGGGTATCAATATGGTATGGAATACCTAACAAAAATTGAGATGAGTCATATTACATATATCAAATTTATTGGAACTTTATTCCATATTTTTTGGCAATTCCTTCCCTTGTTTTTTGCATTCAACCCGTAATATTTATAGTTTTACTCAATGGTTTAGATTTAGAGTGTGTTTTCAGTGACCAAGATCGAAAGTTTGATATGTAACAAATTAATGTTCTAACATTTTTCTGTTTTTATTTTTGTTTTTTTAATCTTGGATTGTGTTTGGTTCGTGAAAACATTAAGAAAGAATTAACACATATTTATTTAGTTGTCTAATTAAAACTCTCAAAAAAAAAACTTAAAAACTTACCTATTATTAAATTATTTAATTTTTATATTATTGAATCCAAACAAGAAAAATGAATTTGAAGTAACAGTACAAATGTGATTTAAAATTTGTGTATAAATGAGTTGGGAAGTAGCAGTACAAACTCTATTTTTATTTTTTATATTTTAAAATTGGATTTGAGTCAGAGCTGAATAAATGAGTTGGGAGGCTTCACCAACCAACTGGTCAGATTAAGACCTTGTTTGTGAGGACGTCAATACTTAATCACTCCCGTTCAATAACATCCACTGCACAGTATTATATGTAGGTGTGGTAATTCAGTTGATAACCTGACAATTGATTAGTGTTGTTGTTGACTGTTGACACCTACCTCGGACTGAGTGTAAACGGTGGATTCAACTATAAGAAACTAACTGTATTTGGTTAATGATTTTATTTGTTTAGATTTATGTTTTTTCAGATAAAAATTTATTTTAACATAAATCTCAACCGATCAAATCATGTGTAAAACTTGTTCTTATATGAGACATTTTTTCAGTAATCGCAATCTTCTTTGGTTTGCTAAAGTTCAAATTATCTTATTTTCTGCAACGAAATATATATAAATATTTAGAAAGTAACTAAACGACTTCCTTTAGAACACGTTTGGCTCACAGAGGTAGCAAAGGATTTGCCTGAGATGGAAGTATTTATTTCATACCTGTAGGCCAATATTCTCCATTAATGCTCCACGACAAAAGAAAGACATTTATTTGTCTTCATGGATTTGCCGTTTGAAGCAGCTCCGTTTCCGGGGCGGGATTTTGTTTTCTTAGGATCTTTAATCTCGCCGTAAGTGAGAAGCAAGCCCCAAAGAGAGAGAGCAAGTGAAATCCTTCTCCGCTTGAAACTTCTCGGCAAAGAAAATAACAGCCAAGATCTCGTCACCGGGAGTAGGACGAAGATCCTGATTCGGATACCAAAGACGAAGCGCTAAACACGACTCCTAGCGCCCCTAAAAAGAAACACTGCCATACAATCCCACTCCCCACCACCACAAGATAGTATTTAGCTTCTCCAAGCTCGTATTCTTTTGCCTCTCTTGGAATCGCCTACAAAAATCAAACAAGATAGGATCAACATTTGTCTTTTTGGCGGTTCTATCTTGGAATAATCGGGTGGAAATTGAAGAAAAAAGAAATACCTGAAAGTCGTTATTAACAAAGCATCCCCACTGTGCAAAAAGATGGTAGCGAATAAGCATACTAACATTTTGCATCTCAGAACTCCAGTGTGTAAGGTTATGGCCTGCTTTACCTTTCTTGTAGGTTAATTCAAATCAGGGAGAATGAAACCGTAGAGGACTGCAGCTGCAACCGTCATGAAAATCCGAGATAATATGCTTTTGCTGGACCATTGGGTGGGCGGTCGGGGCTTGTGTGAGCTACACACCGGCGCCGATGCTCAACAGAAATATGGCGATTCACAGAGTACGCGGTGAACTTCTGTTTCACCAGTAGGAAATAAAGGCGGCGGTGAAAGCAGTTATTGCGATAATTAGAAGACGTTGAAACCAGCAGTTTGGCGACGCCGTAGCGTAGAGGTAGTTGTGCGAAGCCGGTGAGAGGCCGATTACAGTGGAGGCCAAGAACAGACGAGGTTTCATGAAGAAGAGGTGGGCCTTGGAGCCTTCCTTGCTCCGGCGGCGCATGTAGATGATGATGAGAGGAATGAGCATGAAGGGCCACCCGCCCGTCTCCAACCAACTGGAAAACCATACTCTCTTGCCCCCACGTACGAAATAGAGGCGCATCACCAACGGGCCGGCGCAGTTTCGATAAGAAGAATCAAGCAGTGGAACTAGCAGACCCCTCCACTCGTGTGCACCACTCGTGAGCTTCATCTCCTCCATTGTTGGTTTCTCTCTCTTCCCTGCAGTGGCAGGTGTAAATGAGGATTGGGGGAGGGGATTTTTAAGGCAGAGGTTATGAGGCAAAATAAAGTCAATATTGCGACAATATAATTGGGGTCCTAACTCCTTCCCCAGTTTGATTACATTGCTATCTGACTGCCATGCAGTAAAGCAGAAGGCTAGCGATCCCCGGTCCAGATATTGGAATTACACCACCCACATATGAATTGGATAATTATTACATCAAGACAGCTTGCCATTTCATCATTGTTTGACCCGAATGGTTCATTGGGTCCCAAAGATTTAGAAAAACGAGAAGTCCCAATTTGATTTTTCTCTATCTGTATCTGTAGCAGCGTCGTGTTTTATAAATATAACAATAGGTTTGTAGAGAGAAATGGATGGGAGTGCCATCAAATGCTGGCAATAAGATTGCTTAATGTAGTCTCGCCCACAGAAGAATACGAAAAGTTAAAATGACCCACTACTTTATTCGTATTGACATCAGATAGTTGCATGAGTTTGACGGCATGTTTGTCCTCCTTGATTGTCTTTCTTTTCTTTTATTCTTAAAATTGAAATTTTGTTTGGGCTGCGATCATCGTTTCTCTGAAAATTATCTTCAGTTACAATTCCAGATCCAGATAAATAGACTGGAAGCACGATGAAGGTCAATAATATGAGCCAAAGGGTCCCCTTTACCTATTATTGGACTTTTGATTCTGTCGAGTGTGTAAAATCCTGTGCTGCCTAGCTAGCCCCATAGCAAGCTCTGATAAGACCTTCTAGATGACTATGCTATAACGGCTAAGATAAATCTAAACTAATGCCATAAAAAAGTTTGCTAGTAATGGTGACAGAACATAGCACTTCTCTTATTTCATGTGTTGTTGTTAGTATATATATAAAAAATGGAAATTTGATTCAGCCCAAAACAATCAAATAAGAAACAAAAGTAAAAAATAAACTTATCTGGTTAGATGATTTAGTAGATTTGCCTTCTATCTTCTTCAGATTTGTAATCTTGATGGTGTTGCTTAGATTGATTCAGTAGATTTTGCCATATCTTTGTTTCGATTTGTAACGTTAGTGGTGCGATAGTGAATCAGAGCTCTACCTGCAATTTAACGGCCAAGATTGCTCCCACGATTGCACAATTCAACGATCACCTCCACGATTGCATTCTTGGTGGATTGTTTCAATTGTTTTAACAGTTTAGAATATAGCACCTTAATGAGATAAAGCGAAAGAGGGCATAAGAGCTTTAAGAGTATGAAAATGAATCCAAATTTTTTAAAATGATTACAGAAATAACATATCATAAATTTTATCAGGATTTCTAGCGACATAAAAGGATAAGAAGAACATATTAAAAATTCATTGATTTATTATTATATATATTATGGGAAAAGTAGGTTATGGGCTACCAATTTGAGAATATTGATACTTTTATAACCAAATTCTTAATAATCCAATAACAATATGTTAATTTGAAAAAATATTATGTGTTGATACATTATGTGCTGAGTGTATATTCTTGGACAGAAATACCCTTGTTTATAATCCCAATTCACATGCTACTGGCTCGTTCCCACCCACCCTTTCCTTCTCCTCCAAACCTAAGCTCCATTTTCTTTTGTAACACCAATGGAACCACATTTGCTTACTTCTCTTGTGAATGGAGTTCTCATAACATCTCAAACAACCTTGGTCTTCTTCGTTTTGATTTCATCGGCATCATTTCCCATCTCATTATTTGAAGACTGAATCAAAGGTAAAATCTTACCCTTTGAAATTGATATTATAAAATTTAAAATTTTTAACTACAGGTTTGTTTGTGGGTTGTGATTTTTTATTTTTCCCTAATGGTTAGGGTTCTTGTCTTCTTCAATTTTTTTTGTTTGTGTTTGCATTTTTATACCGAATTTTTTCTTTCTACGAAATTGATAGTTTCGTTATAAATTTGTCTTTATCATTAATCTTTCTCAAGATGCATTTCCCTTTAACTTTCTCAAACTTATGTGAGATATGTGATAACCAATGTCCTTTTGATGGTAGATGCTTATTTCATCTATTCCATATGCCTTAGATCATGTGAATTGTGTATATACTTTTATCTGTGCAAATGACAGTGTTTGAGCATAAAAGAAATAAAAAGAATATTTCAATTGTGTCCCCAGGCCATCTTCACAAGACTTTAATGAAGGGAGCTTGAGTCTACCTCTTCTATTTTTTACTTCAGGGACTACAAATTCTTGATGTTTTTTAGTAACAGACATGTCAATTCTTTCACAACCACTTTTCTCAAAAATTTGTACATGAAAATACACATTCCTATCATATGTACAAAGCAAGAATTCTCGGTCTACTAAATAATCTAAATTAAGAAATTAGAGACACAATTTGTTCAATCTTTGTGGACAAAAAGGTAAGAAGAGAGTAAAAAAGGGATAGGGTTCACTCATACAATTTGTAGCCTGTTAGAGCACAACTCACCAAAATTAATATCCAATAATTAATTATACAATAAAAGGAGTAAATCCACGAAAATGGAGTTCTATAACCCTAACGAAAAATACTAACCTAGTCAGCGATTGGATTTCCCTCGGCGTAGTCTCCTTACTCTACGAAAGATGAAACATTCTTCCCTTATTTTTTATGACTTCATATGCTGCCAACATGCCTTATACCAACTAAAAATATTTTCATACAAAAAATTTTCTTATATTATATTTATATATGTACATACAATATTTGATATTAATTTAAAAAATTCATCCATGTATTAATCTTTGAGCCATGGGTGATTCACTTGGAAAAGTTGTGATTTTGATACAAACAAGATCATATCATGAAACATTCTTGGTCCTACTTTATGTTGTTCTTTAGTGAATTAATTATGTTAATTTCATGCTTTCCCTCTACCATAGGGTTCATGGACATTTTTTTTTGTCATAACTACTTTATTCATGTATTTGGGTGCTTTCGTTTGAACCTATCTTTTGGCATAAAACTTGTAGGAAATGGGTTATATAGTGATGATTTTTTACCCAGTGAAGGCCAGGTGCAAACTGAAAAAATCCTTATAGTTTGCAAGCAATAAAATTTGCCTAAGTGTACTGTACATTTATATCTTTAGGACTAGGATTCCCTTGATTGAAAACTACTTAAATACAGTTCTCATCATGATAATTTACTCTTCTCATTAATTTTTTCCTTATTTTCTCCTTAACCTTTTGAGTTTTATATTAATTTTATTCAAATGTTTGTAACTAAGGTTATGGAGACATGTTTTGCTACATTCATGAAGGAGGTCAATGGATTACAAGTCCTAATGGATCAACCAAATATAGTGGTGGTCGTCATAAATCAATTGATGTTAATTGTAATATGTCTCATACTGAATTTGTGGAGACTGTTTGTGGCGTGTTGGATATTCAACCCCTTTCAGCTAAAATTAGCTTCACACTCCAATTTGATCCATCATGTTTAGTACCATTAGATGATGATGCATGAGTATCAAGAATGTTTAGATACAACGATCGATTTTGTCGTATATATGTATCTACTTGTGAAGAGATAGTGGGTCAGTCGGCAATGTAAATTTCGTATACCCTTAGTTGCTTACGTTGTTAGTATTTCACTTGTACAAGGTTCTTCATGTTTGACCTTTTTTTTTTCACTTTTTGGTAGTCCCCTAATGCCTATTGTCGCCTCTAATTCTTCACCTCTAGTTACATCTCCTATTGATTCCAATGTGGCAATTTGTATGGATATCTCCAATGAGTCTAAGGCATTTGATTCATTAGGTTTTTCCCAAAGATATGCGAAATCAAATTTTGGTGAACTTTAGTCTAGGTGGTTTGAAAATGAAATTATGGGTAGTGGTCATACCTTCCCTAATGCTTCAGATTTTTGAGATGTTGTATATATGATGTCTTTAGCTGGATGATTTCGATATTCTTTAAAAGAAATAGTTCTTTGTGTAGTGCTATGGAGTTGTTGAATGCAGGTAAAAGTACATGTCATGCAATTGGGCCATCTAATGTGGTTCAAGTTCATACTTTTTTTGGAATTTTTCATAATCATAGTTTAGAAGATGTTACCTCTTTGATAATTGATAATGTTATTCGGTCTACTCATGAATATCAAGCTAGACAAATTTGTAAAGACTTTGTAAGACGACATGGGATGCGATTAACTTATAATCAAGCTTGGAAAATGAAGGAAGCCAGAGCGAATATCTGAGGCTTCGAAAAATTACTACAAACTTTTGTGTTAGATGTGTGAGAGAGTCATCCAAACAAATCCGAGAACCATTGTTGAGTTGAAACTTTCGAGTGATGGAAATTTCAACAGCTATTCGACTTTCTCCATTCAATTTCAATTCAAGGTTTCCAATGGGATGTGCGAGTCCTATCATATCTATTGACTCGTCCCACATGAGTGGTCCTTATGGTGGTGCATTATTTTCAGCAAGTGCATATGATGGTAATGACTCCATGTTCCCACTAGCATTTGGAGTTGTAGGGTTAGAGAATTATGAAGATTGGTCATAGTTTTTACAAAATATGAAGAAAGTAGTTGGAAATAGAGAGGTTGTGATTATTTTTTATAGGCATCCTACCCTATTGCGAAGTGTTTTTGAGATTTTTGGAGCTGAAAATCATTCCTAGTGTTATGCGTGCTTAAAGAAAGAGAATTTTAGTGCTCCTTACTAGGAATAACACCGAGGAAATAAGAAGAAAATTGCACTTAAATAGCTAGATAGTATCGCTTATGCAAGGGTAGAGTCAGATTACAATGTTTGCATGTATGAACTACGAAATTATAATCAAGCTTTAGCCACATGGGTGGAAGAAAGTGCACCTGAACATTGGGTCATGTCAAAGTTCCCAAAACAAAGATGAGATAAAATGACCACCAACCTTACGGAGTCATTTAATGCATGGGTAAAAAATGAGCAACATCAATCCATTTGCAGCTTCATAATGGAACACATGCTTAAATTGGGTGCCATGCTAGTTAAGCATAAAGAAGAGTCAAACAATTGGAAGGGGTGCATAGGGCCAAAGATTGAAGAGAAGGTGATGACTAATATTGCTAAGGGAGAGGCACTTCTAGTTTGTCAATTCATGAATGGGTTCTTTCCTATCTCTACTGGGAAGGCATTTGAAAATGTTGATATGTTCAATCATAGTTGTACATGTAGGGAATGGCAAATGGTGGGAATTCCTTGTGAGCATGCATGTGCAGCCATACTATTAATTAGGAAAAACGTTGACGATTTTGTTGATGACTGGTACAAATTTCCTAAGCAAGAGTTGATATACTTGGGTTCTTTCCATGGTATAGAGGCTCATGATATGCCAAGTGTAGATTCTGATGGTGTAGTACGTGACTTAACTGGCAAAGTTTTTTTCTCTCTACAACCTCCACATTCAAAACGACCTTCTGGAAGACCAAGGAAGAAACGTATTGAATCTCAATTTCAAGATAAGATGACAATATATTGCTCACGGTGCAATTCTATTGGTCACAATAGGAAAACTTGCAAAAATCCATTAGCTTAAATGCATTAATGACTTATGTAGTATGTTTTGGACTAATGCAACTAAATTTAGACTATTCTATTAACTTAGGTCCTATTCTTTTTTGTATGATGGATATATGGTGACTTTATTCTTATTAAAGCTATCAACTTATGCTACTCTCATTTGCTTATGCATTTTCATAACTTCATGTTGTTCACAACTTATTCATGCAATATCATAAATTTGTATAATATTTGTTTATTTCTATGTGCTCTTAAGGACTTGTATGGAGAAATCAAACAGTGAATCAATAGAAATATTTAGAGAGAGGCGGAAGAGAAGGAAACATGTTCCTTGCACAAGAAAAACGATAATTTTTTATTTTTTTAACATTCCATACGCATTGAAAGTGTAAGTTAATCTTGTTTTCTCCAACAAGTTCTAACTTATTCTCAATGTTTTATCCATGAAGGATAAGATCCCACAATCAGTGCTCGTGAAAAAATTCATGACAAGCATTGCTAGATTGCCCTGAAGAAAAAAGATGCAGTGGAGATGTGCTTTGGTGGATTGATACAGATGGCTTGTGTAGAGCTATGACATGAATTATGCCAATGGATCATTTCTAATTATGACATTATCTACCATTGGATAAATATGGAAAATGGTAGATCATATGATGTCACTCCTAAAGATGTTTCCGTGATCATGGGCATTGCTTCATCTGGACAAAATGTCGTTGTTCATAATAGGAGAGCTACTTGTAAGAGACTATACAACTTATCAATTGTAGAGGATAACCTTACAAGTATGCCTGTTAGAGATGAATTTAGAAAAAGTTTCATCATTTTCTCATGTGCAACCATTTTAACACAAAATTCAAACTAGGAGCTGCATGGTTATGGATAGCATTTGGGATGGAGATATTCGGTATTAATAGAAAAATTGGGCAAAATTTGTCTTGCAATACTTGGAGAATGAAATCAAGGATTATCACACCAATAACGCAAGTTATATTCGAGGATGTCTCCTCTCTTGCAAATTAGCTTGTCCCTTTATCTGAATTAATTTACTTCAATTGGTTTCAAATAACTATTTTTTATTCACATTGTCTAGTTATTCTATATGGAAAAATTCTACATACCAACAGGTTAATGTGGAGTGGACAATACCATTATGTTCAGTTTGGACAAATGACCTCATTAAAAGACGCTTGGCATCTGAGATAGAGATGTTTGAGGCATATGGTCATGTTGATATAAGTTTAATTGATGAATATGCAGTTCATTTACTAATAATTCTAATAAAAAATTATTCTTGATTCATATTTATATATATAGGCTATCTGATCCCGATCAAGCGCTACGAAATTCTGATACTGCGGCGGCAAACATTCCATCACCCTCTGATGTAGACATTCCATCACCTAGCACTTACAGCATCATGGAATTCAGATGAGGCTAGTAAGGTTGAACTACTTTCCTATGATACTGACCATTAAAATTAAATTTATCACTTTTGCTATATAACTTTAACAAACTAGTGGGAAAATTAAACATTATTTTATTGTTTGTCTGTTGGATACATAAAAGTGCGTCATTTACATAGGGTTTAAGCCCCCTCGACTCATATTTTGCTTTCATTTTGTGTAGAATAGGTGCTTTTGACCCCTTTTCTCTTTTGTTTTTATGCGTGTGCGGGTTGTTCGATGTCCATTACACATTTTCGTAGCGGTTTCGTTCGGAGGAGACATTGCGGATCATCACTTGTCGATTCGGCCCATTTGGTGGGAGGCCACGAGGCGGTCCCGAGTAAAAGCGGGGGCAGCGTGGAACATTGGACTGTACCATTGGGTAGTGCAGTGCGAGTATTGTTGGAGAACGGTGGAGTTTGAATGCTAGTACCACACTAAGCGATAATTACCAACATGCGATCTTTGTAGGATTTAAGAGGAATTTTGATCTTGGTGCAAGGGCACGCTTGTCTTTTTATTCCCACTTCGAGATCACTAATGTGGATTGTATTTAAGCTCACTTTAGGGCATAATTTAGGGAGTTTCGGATTCTAGGGTTTTTGGTTCTAACTTTTGGTGTTTTTCTCATATATTTCCAGGGTTTTCTAGAGTAGAGTAGCTAGTTTCTTCTGATTCCTAGTTTTTGAACATTTGTAATCTTTTAGTTGGTTTTATAACTTGGTATTCGTTGAGGGATTCTGCGTTTTTGATATCTCAACCTTGCAATTGAAGTGTTATTTCTCAATTCACATTTACTATTAGTGTTCCAGCAATTATGAATCAATTCTCAGTTTTAATGGAGTTCTAAACCTCCATGATAGGGTTCTAACAGTAGAAACTCATCCCTTTCAAGGTAACATCACTCGGTCCCTCTCTTGTACTTCAATGGGATTTGTATGATATTAAACACTTGCTAAAATTCTTATAAAACTTTAGTTTGGCATCTTCTTGACAACGTGTGAACGAGAGATTCTTGGTACACGTTGTGCTTGATCTCAAATGCAAACTAAGAGTCCAATCAAATCGTCTGAGCAAGCGTTTGATATCTTTCATTTATTCTTTGTCTTACAAAAGCTTTTAAAGTTATATCCCCATCAAAGACCATTTATCAATGACTCTGGTGAAAGAATGTAAGTGAGAGGGTAGGTGTTACCTAGTTGGTGGAAATTAAATCTTAGGATCACATCATTCACCCTTTATAAGTTTAAAATAGTTTACGTCGATTGGTTAACGGTCGATCAATCAAAACCCCGTATTTTACTTTATTCTGCATTCATTTGGATAGCAATTCCTGAGATCATCTGACTACTCCCTGTGACGTTTTGTGTACTCCACAGTATTATAATGCTTAATGACATCGGTTCTACGCAGGAATGATTTCGACATGAAATGAAGCCAGAAACATTGGTAGTCTGCAGTTCTTGGGGAGTAGAGCGAGCAGTAGTTGAATTAGAGAGAGCTGATGACATTTACAATTGCATTGAGAGTGATGCGTTCTCTGCCTTTTCTTTTAATTCTTTTTGTAGATAATATAAGTGGATACTGTCCGAGTTAGATAATATTGGTGCATGTGGTTTGGGCTCGTGGCGAGCAGGCTTGTAAAGTCATACCTCAAAGACATCTTAGAAGATTCCTTGTGTCGTTTGTTTAGGAACATAATCCTCAAAATGGAACACCCCAGGAAATCAACAGCTGTTTTAAATCGAATGACCAGTTACTGCATTAGCTTATGAGATTCTATGAGCCTCACGTGACAAAATGTTGTTGCAGCATTAAGCCAGGTGGCGGAGGGGAAATATTATTTTCAACAAAATCAATATCAGGCTCCCCTTTGCTTTACCTAATGTGGAAAGGAGCCTTTGAAGTCTGCAACCTCGAAGAGCCCCTGGCCAAATAATGCATTCTCACGAAGAAATTTAACCAATTCCTTATGAAGTGGAATGGTTGTCTTCTCCCACCGTATCAAGGGTCGTTGAGAACCCCACTCATTCATGAGAGATTGAGATATTTGTAGTCTTTCCTTTCCATGGCCGCCCCTCCATATAATTTGTATGGTTTTATTCTCTTCTCTACGAGAAGGAAAAGGCCGAAATATGGTTTCACTCTCTTGCTCCCAATTCAATTTCCTTGGGAAGACATGCGAAATGAATTCAGACAAATTCTTCCCTCCTGCAGCACTAATGCACTCATCTTTGAGCAATCCAACACTTTACAGCGGGTGAACCTTTTGCTGTGTATGGGAAAGATATAAGGCACCTCCGCTCTCCTCGTCATGTTTTAGATTTGGACAAATTGTTATATTTTCACCAAGGACTTTCCCTTAATAACAAACAATTCATCCAAATGATGTGTGTGGGGGAGTTCTATGAGAAAAGCGCTAGGGAGGTTGTGTAATTTTTTGATACCATAGCAGAAAATGCTCGAACTTGGGAGACTAATACCTCCCTAGATACTTCTAAAGTGCATAGTACACCTATAGGAGGAGGAATACATCACTTAAGAGAATGATGACTGTAGCGAAAATAATAATTAAGTAAAAGTTAGGAGTCATCCAGATTGAAAAAATGAATAAGGTATTTGTTAGCGAGGTACCTTTAGTGCTATAGGATGCTGGAGTGGAGGAGTCATGCGTCACAAGAATTTGTTTGCTCATTCAGCCATTAATTGCTAACCTTCCTCAAGTCAAAGAAACTTAATCCAAATAGAGCAAGCTAATGTAATTACCAAAGGGAAATACTTCAACTCTCCATACTGAAACTTATAATCGGGCGGGTGCTTCCGAACTAGCTGAAGAATGAGGGAGGCAAGCCATTTTCCAAATAACTAAAGGCCATACTTCCAAAACCAAGGCTTTCAAATCAAGCCCCCTCAATTCCAAAATCAAGGTCTGAGATTCCCTGCGAATCATAACTAAGGTTTCACCTCTTCTTAAGGGAATCCAAAATCAATGGCTTACCAACCTCCACATAAAGAGAAGTTTGGAGGACATTGTGACCATAGTTTAATCGAATCAACAATCACTAACACTTGGTACAGAACTCCTTAAATGATGTGAGATCCCAAATCACTAAGTTGACATCTTTTATGGGAAATTTTCAACTAGAAAAAGGGAAACTCCCTTCTCAGGCAATCCAAAACCCTCAAGGTCAAAATAGTGTTGGAATCTCAAGAATCCCGAAACGATGCCTTTTGAACATTGCAAGAAACTGTCACATTCAGCCAGTGGAAAAACAATTGATAAAACCATTCAACCCAAAGTTTCCAAAGAAACAACAAAAGATTTGCAAAATGAACCACTAGGGATGATGATGTATGGAACCAAGCCTCATGTTCAGAGACAGAGATGTTATTGATGTTGAGCGAGAAAAAAATAAAGCTACCCGTGTAAATCTGCATCATGCCTCATAGGTTGAGAGCCCCTAAGAAATTGAACAATCATTATGAAATCTATGGGTTGTTCAAATAGGTAAAGGTAAACTGTAACACCCCAAAATACGCTCTAGTCGTTTTTAAACATAATTAGGGTACATTATAGGTACATTTGGAAAATTTTCGTAATTATTATTTTTAACTGATGAGAAAATTTGGCTTAGAATTGTACAAAAGATACTAGAGATAAATTTGTAATTTGTCAAAATAGGATATAAAAGTCATAAGATAAGAAGATTATAGGTTAAAGTGAAATATGCATAACTTGATTTGCAAATAGAGGAGAGATGGAGGACCAAAGTGCAATAAAAGGAAAAATTAAATATAAAAAGGGGATGAGACCAAAAATATCTCATTTTGGTCTAAGAGAGACCCAAAACGTGAAGAAGAAGAGTGAGAAAGAAGAGGAAGAAGAAGAAGAACAAGAGGAAAGGTATGGAAAGCATTTAGGATTTTTGTATGGAATTATTAGTATAAGTTTTTGGATATGGATGGTATGGTTTCTATGGATTCTTGAGTTCTGATCTAGTTCCTTGAGCTGGGTTTGAGGTAAAGAGTGTGAGTACTTGTTGGAATACGTGATCACCCTTCGGGTATGAATTCTTTGTTTATGATGCAGGGATACATGTTTGGGTGTTAGGAAGTTAACCTAACACAAGGAATTTGTGTTTGGGTTGGAAAAAACCTAATTAATTATATGTTTGGTTTTGTTTGGGTTATGAACCATTTGGAGAGATGTTTTCACTAGAAGTATCACAGTACCCACTTTTCGATTTGGTGGAATTTATGGAAAAAGGACATGAAATCTGCCATTTCTGGGCAATCCAGCGGTCGTGCCGGTACCCAAATAGGGGTGAATGGGGTACCCATCATGAGACCAAAGTGAATGGAATCCTGAACAAGTGAATGTGCGTGCCCTCCTCGACGGGGTTAGTGCCGATCTGCGTCAAAGTGGTACAGTACCGATGCTTCAATACGATTTTGTACCCTTGGTTGTTGGTCCCAAATTCAGCTTACATCGATAGTATAGGAACCTAATAAATGACTAATGGGGTTCAAATAAGAAGGAAACTAAAGTGAAAAATGTCTTGTGCCTCGAGTTTGATGTTGTAAACTTAATGCCTATGATAATTTAATAAGTTCCTTAACTCCTTATAATTATAGGTGCTAAGACCGGATAATAGATGACATTTTATACGTGCATTGGGTAGGCATATATAATTGCCCAGGGTACTCTACGATTAGTCGATGACAATCTATGGCGTATGGCACATTGTGCCCCAGTACTCTTTGTTTTAGTCGTACTCTGTCAGTGCTCTAGGACTCCTGCGTTGTGATACAAGACCTCGATCTTGTCTTAGTACCTTTGGGTACTTATTGTGTGTGTCTCTCATTGTGCAGGTCCTAGGTAGTCAAATAGTCATATGATAGAGTTTGAATAACGCTTAAGAGGAAAGTAATGTACATGGATTCTTGCTACGAATGTACCTATGGGCACCTCGTACAAGTATAAGCTCACATGAGCACCTCTGGTGCCTCTGTACAAGTAAACTCCGTAGTACCTCGGGTACCTCCATACAAGTATAGGCTTTGTAACTCTTACGGGAGATCAATACAAACATAAGTCCTAGTATAATTACAGAATAATAGTATAATTTATTATGAATTCATGAAAAATTACTTGATATCGCTAATGTATATATATTCTTGTTAGTACTCACTATAAATAGTATCACGTATGTATAAGTATAAGCCGTATCTTCCCACTAAGCGTAAAAACATATGGGTTCTAATTAGTGGCAAGTCTGAGGGAGGCGTTTGTGATCTTACGCATTCTGTGGTGAAGCCACACTTGGCAGGGGGTCCATCACCTGTAGGTTTTCTTTCACGATTATGTAAATGTAATGCAGTTTTTGTATATGTATCTTAAATGAGACTTAGGGCGTATGTGGCCGACTAACATAGAAGCACTACTACGGTGGTAGTTTTATTGCCATATGATATATTGATTCGGTTGTAAGACTTGGAACCACCAGTAATAAAAGAGCAGGTAAAAGAGTCCCGAAGTGCGACCGGCCCTTCGTCCACCTAAGAGGGGTTGGGGCATGACATAAACATTCCTTGTTGGGCCATAAAGCAATTCCGTCATATGCCCAGAGTTCTTGGAAAGACTTGTGTCTTTGTGAAAGAAAGTTAGATGTCAACAAAGATGCATTTATGACTGAACAATCCACCTGAGTTAGGAACAACTTGCCCCCGAAATACAAGAGATCAGGCCCATCTTTCCATAGTGGTGGGAAACTGAAATTGGGACATGCTTTAGTGGACTTGGAGACAAGTATTGTTTCTGTTACCATACTCAAATTTATCTGTTGAGCTAAGGTTAGGAGAGTTAAAGCCTCTTGATAAGTGCTTAAAGTGCTATTTTGAGCTCATTATTGTAGGTTTGAGCACTTTTGTGTACTAATCAGCTAGGAATTAACTTGGGTTGCACATTAAGGTCAGAGCTATTCTCTTGATCGCATTTTTGTGGCTGATTTTGTAGTTTTGCAAGCTATTAATGCCAAATTTGTTGAATCAATCCAGCATAAGAATTTGGTCGAACTTCGGCGTGCAGTTACAAGTGAAGAAGGCATAAAATTTGGAAAATCGAGCAATTTTGCATAAGGGTGCGAAAATGTTCCCGCACTTTTGATTTTTAGCCCCTTTTGACTTCATTTTCCCCATTTTACCCTTCCTTTATTGTAGGTAGTTTAGATATTTTTGTAATTTTGCTCTTCTCTCTGAGCATATATAAGACCAAGACTGTGTTTAACCTTTTAACTTTCACTTTTCTGCATAATAGAGAGAGGCGGGGAGTTTTCCCACTACTTTTCCTCTCCTTCATTTTCTCTCTTTTTCTTCCATTTCTCATTGTAAACACCTCTGAGGATGGTTGGCTGGAGCAACCCTTCTCATGAATAGAGTTTCTTTAGACTAAGTTTTAAGGTAACCGTTGGTTCTCTGTTTTTTTTTTTTTAACCCTGAGGGTTTTTATTGGCATTTATGTTCTATGTCTCATACTAAGTTGAGCCTCTTTGATGTGCCTTGATTGACAATATTTGACAATCTTTTAGGGTTGATGGATGCTATTGCTAGATCCAGAGATTCATTAGTTGCCCATATATTTGTTACTATAAAGGTAGATTAGGAGCATGTTTTTCATTGATAAAGGCATTAATGCTCAATAAATGCTATGTTTCAAAGAAATTGTGGGAGTTCAATTTTTGTGGCCCTAGTGAATGTTAAATGACTATAGGTTATCCTCCCCAACGAGAAGGGACTGAGGACCTCTCGGTTGCCTAGAACCTCAAACCTAGTGGCAGGAAGCCCCCGAGGAGTTCTTTTACATTTTATTTCATTTTATTTTTAGTTTCGACCATCAGGCCTTGTTTTTATCAAAACCCAAAATCCAAGAATTGAATTCACTATTTTGGCCTTAGCGCAAATCATTTACGAAGAAAACCATCCACGTAATTAGGCCCTAGAACATTTATCTTTGGAAGTAGTATGCTACGTTAGGAAGGATTTAAGGTTTACAAATTTTTGATTACGACACCCTGTTAAAACGAATCACTATCACGCCGGCTAGGCCGACCGTAGTGTGAAAAATCCTAGAGGTATAGTGAAGGCGCGTGTGGTGCCAGAGAAACAAATGATTATACTCACGTGGATTTTGTTGTTCATGACACTGGCACAGCCACGGAAATCAAA
The DNA here is from genome assembly GCA_016808115.1 of Tetrastigma voinierianum. Lineage (NCBI taxonomy): Eukaryota > Viridiplantae > Streptophyta > Magnoliopsida > Vitales > Vitaceae > Tetrastigma > Tetrastigma voinierianum. Next base: position 28,830 of record JAEQBH010006938.1, on the reverse strand, counting down.
GGTTGTTTCAGTGATTCTTGTAGGCCCTTCTTGGCCACCTGTGCCATTATACCTTGTGGGGAGGACTAATGACGTTATCTTTTGGTAACATATTTGTTAATGCGAATATCTTCAATGTTATCGAGGGAGTTGGGGATGATGAAGTGTTTGTGAGAACAAATATGATAAGTCTGTTGTGTAATTATGTGAATCATGTTTTCTATGATGACCCTCTTAAGAATCTTGTATAATAGCCCAAGTTGTGTTGAGGAGAGTAATCACATCAATTCACACTCCATAATTAGGCATAAGTGAGTAATGGGGCAAATGGGTGGGCACAGGATTTGAAAGTACACGGTGAGACATGTGTACCTTTGGAAGAGAAGCACCTAAGCAGTTGGAAGCCACTTGCATCGCATCTCAGTATATTCCTAGGGGTAGAAGATACTTTCCCGATAATCATATCCTCATCTTTAAGTGAGGATCAAGAATAAACTTCTAGAATGTGAGAGCCCTCATGCCAGGATGGATGATGTAGATATTAAGGGGGAATTAACCCTTGATTTTTACCGCGGATTCGCCGGGAAGAGGATGTCAAACCTTCACAGACAACCACATGAAGGTTAGCCTAGTCATGTGTGTAAGGGTGCACGCCTCTCTTGCATCAATACGTTTATTACTGCGAGATAAGCAGTGGAGTCGATCCGGCCAAGTAGTTCCTAAGAAATTCGGTGTCACTGTGGTAGCAAATGAACGCAATGACTTAATTCCCACGGTCACCACAGGTTGGAGGGTGTGCATAGACTATAGGAAACTTAATGCCGACACTAGGAAAGATTATTTCCCTCTACCTTTTGTGGACCAAATGTTGGAGAAAGTTGCAGGGCATGAATTCTACTGTTTTCTAGATGAACTTTCAGTATAATCAAATTGAATAGTACTAGAATCAGAAAACCAGTGCCCTTGCCCTTTTAGTACATTTGCCTTTAGGAAAAATGCCAGCCAGTTATCATAATGCACTAAGGACCTTCCAGCGTGCATGATGGAGATTTTAGTGATATGTTGATATCTTGGAGATTTTCATGGACGATTTTTTTGTTTTTGGAGATTCATATGAGGGATGTCTGGAAAATTTAAGGAGAGTATTGGAAAGGTGCCAGGAGAAGAATTTAGTGTTGAATTTGGAGAAGTGTCATTTCATGGTGACACAGGGTTAATCTTTGGGACATAATTCATCGAGAAAGGAATAAATTAGATAAAACACAAGTTAGGTTGATCTCTAACTTACCCATCTAAGTGTGTGTCAAAGAGGTCTCTGATTCATTTCTTAGGTCATGAAGGATTTTATAGAGTTCATAAGAGATTTTAGTACCATACTTAGTCTTTGCATTACAATTGTACCAAGGATGTCACTTTTCAGATAGTCACGGGCATGTGAAGCTGATAAATTGAAAGCTATGTTAGTATGCTCATATCATGCGATCCTAATTAGGGACCTCCCGCTGCTGAGATCATGTGTGACACTATTGATTATGCCATAAGAGCGTATTAGAGCAAAGGAAGATAAAAAAGCATTTGTGATCTATTATGCCGGCAAGACTCAAAAGTGCATCAAATCCTAGTATACAACTACGGAAGAGTTCTTGGGCGTAGTCTTTGCCTTGTAGAAAGAGTTCAGGTCTTACATTTGTGGGTTTCAAGTAACCATTTCATATCATATGTACGAAGTACGCTTTCTAAACGAGGATACTAAGCCTCGTCGACTAGGTGGATCCTACTTTATCCCAAAAATTATCCACGGCCGTGGGACGAGGGAGTTGAGAATGTGGTAGGCGGCCACCTTTCGTTTAGTTTCGAACTGACTTGAAGGTCTTCCCATGAGCGCCACTCACGATGAGCAACTTTTTTTGCTCTTGTCCACTGCCCACGGTATGCAGACATAGTAAACTATCTAGTGATAGGACAAATTCCATCCCAATGGACTTCTCAGCAAAAGAGGAAATTATTGGTGGACATAAAAAAAATACTATTTTGATGACCCATACTTGTTTAAATACTATCCTGATCAATTGATGAGAAGGTGTGTATCGTGATCGGAGTGGGGGTACTCACCTTATCACTCTGAAAGCTTATTGGAGGGCATTTCACTTGTGAAAAAGCCGGTTGATAAAGTGCGCAAGCGGCCCAGGGTTTTATTGGCCTCTTTAAGATTGCTTTGACTTTGCAAAACATGCTCGGTGCGAAGCAATTAGGAGAATCACAAGGAACATGATGCCTCTTACCCTATTTTAATTATTGGGATTTTCGATTCTTCGGGGTTTAGACTTCGCGGGTCCTTCCCCCTTAATGTATTTACATTTATTGGCGGAGTTGATTATGTTTCTAAGTGGGTGGAGACCATTCCAACAAGAACTAATGACCCTGAGAGTTGTTTGGAAATTTTGAAGAACATATTTTTTTCTGGCTTTGAATGCCTCGTGCAATCATTAGTGATGGTGGGCTCCATTTTGTAATCGAACTTTTGAAAATATGTTAAAGTGTGGAGTCACCCATGAAAGTTTCCGGCTTACCACCCACGGACGATAGCGAGCCGAACTAGCGATAGGAGATCAAACACATTTTGGAAAGATGATTACCCCCTAATCGCAAATTGTAACACCCCTTTCCCAAGCTCGACCGTTTGCGTGAATGGAACTGAGATTTAGGTTGCTCTAATGTCCTCGATCACCTTATCAAATCATTTATCAAAACCTTGTAGTAGCGTTACACTTAGGTTGGCATAAAATCCTTTTCAAATATCACGGAGTGTTTTTAAAGGGTAAGCCCATTTCATTTCATTCATGCAAAAGAAATCTGATTACTATAAAAGCATATCAAGCCTTTTCAAATGATTTACAAAATAGATATTCAAAGTTTATTGTTTTACAAAATATCAATGTTCAAAAAGAGATATGGGGTGAATGCATATGTCGAACATACTCTGCAATTCTTTCTTTATGACTTGATGCTCCTTGATCTTGCTTTTCGCTCCTGTTCAATCGGTACCTGCGCATAGATAAAACTACAGGCTAAGCATTTTCATGCTTAGTGGTTCCTACTCTAATTCCATTCTCGGTTTTCGATTTAAATCAAATCATGCGGTTTACTAAACAAACTTTCAGATCTTTTAGATGATCAATGTCAATACAATACATATACTGGCTTTCATATACAATCATTTATGGTTTTGTTGATCAAATCCAAGCCTCACCTTCCATATGCAATAAGTCATTGATAATCAAATCATGCATTTCACAATACTCTTTTCATTTCAATTCGCAATCATGCTTTTCAATTCAATTTATGCAATCTCCGAATCAATTCAATTCGGTTCTGCCATAACAAATTTAACCTGTTTTGATATACGAGGATATCGGAATCAAGCCGCAGTCTCGTTAGGCTACTTGACCCAGTCTCACGGTTTTATAACATAGTACGGTTCCGCTAGGATGCCGACTGGTTATTAAAAAAAAATCAATTAGTGAACACTACCGATACGGTCCTACTGGGCTGCTGATCGGAGTGACACATCAACTCTGTCGTTCGTAGTCTTCTTATTTATTTTATTGGTATACCAATCTATTCTTCCTCACGAACTAAACGGTTAACATTCAATTAAGGCGTTCAAATCTTTTATAGCAACATACAGTACAATATGTACCTTTGTATATGGTTCATTTTCAATACTCATACAATTTTCATTTGCAAGCATTTTACAATCAATTTCTTGAAATCCAATTAAAACTTAATTCAATATACTTTTCTTATGCATTTAGAACAATAGTTCAAATCTTGAAACTTGAGAATAGGGAGAATAGAATAAACCAAAATCGTTGCTTTGATTCCAATCTTTGGAATCTCAACTTCAATGCGGGCTTTCCTCCTTGTCATTTATTCAAATGACAATCACATATTAGTAAGGTTATTCTAGGAGTTTTGGTCAAGTTTATGTCTGCAGATACCCTTCACTTGCCAAAATTTTGGGGACACATGAGCCATAGTTTGCTCATGCTTCCTTCAAAAATTTTAGCTCTATGAGTCATTTTAGTAGGGGTGAAATCATCCTCATTTGGATCCTGAAGCTCGAGTTACGACATTTTAATGCCCAGGCGGTCGGTATGCCCGACTCACTCGGTTACCTACTATTCCCAATTTCAGGGGTCTTAACCCATAAATTGGTAATGGTTCCTTCTAATCATTGAAGCTATGGTTCTGGTTTCTTCTCAACTGGAATAATCCAATTTGGATCACTAAAACAAGTTATTGCATTTTACATCCAAACTATAATTCTAAATGAAGTCATTGTTCTTACATAGCTCACTTTGACAAATTTAAGGAAACTTTTGGATTACAATTTGCATACACTTTCTTCATGTAAATTATATTACCTAAGTATATTTTGCCCAGAATTTTGAATCACTCAATTTGAGTGGTGAAACTCGACTTATGGCCCGAAATCTTTATACTTGATACAAGCAGGCATAACCCATGAGCTACCCGAGCTCACCTTTAAATACATATTTGAGGCATAGAGCTACAATTTGCTCTGGTCCCTTCCATACATTTGTATACCTATCTCTTATGGGTTTTTACCAATTGGAATCACTTCATTTGGATGATTATAGCAATCTACATGAAATAAAAACGGTCTTGATAAAATTTTGACAGCATTTCCTTTGAAAACCCAACATTTTCCCTTTTCCGACACTCCTCAAGCTAATCCAAATCATCAAAACAATGAAAAAACAATCTCAAACTGAACTAAAACATCCAAGAACACTTTTATTTTAGCTTTGGGGTTTTATTAAACCAAACAGTAGAAAGGGGTTAGGGTTTGGTTTTTCTTACCTTAAATCCCTTTCAATCTTGATACAAGCTTTCTTCTTCAACTTGATCTCTTAAACTCTTACTTTAATGAAGCAAGAATCCACAACGCCTCCTCACTTTACCAAGCCCTATATCTCCTTCCTTTCTCTCTCAAACCATTTTGCTCAAATGACTTCCAAACCACTTTGGTCTTAAATATCCATGTCCACATGTAAAATTGTTTGACCTTCTTTAAAAATCCATTTTGGGTTTAAGTTCTCCTAATTGCTAAACTTACTGTTTGTCTCTATTTGCATTTAAATTCTCATTAATCACTTAGATATTTATTCTTTCTAACTTATGACATAGGTCCTTATTTCTAATTTCCAATTTTGCCATTTTCACTTTATGTTTATTTTAAGTTAATTAATTCTCATTTTAGTATTTAATATTTGCATTTGGCTTTTAGCCATATAATAGCTAATCAACATTCATTAAAAAATTCCCGAATACCCGAGTTGCCTCAATTTATCCTAAATTATATAATAAAATTATATAAAAAAATTTTTAGGGTATTTTTGGGGCGTTACAGCAAGGATTGAGTCAGCCATTGTAGATGCTCTTAGGGCCTAAATGCAGCTTTTAAGACTATTCTTGAGCATGTCTCCTTATAGGTTAGTTTATGGCCAAGGCATGTCACCTCCCGAGTGGAAATGGATGTGAGCTTATTGGGCCATTAAAACTCTTAATTTTGATTTGGCTAAACATAAACGGCCGGATCACTGCGAATGAAACGAGCTCGATGAATTGCGAGTGTAGATCGAAACTCGAGAATTTACAAAGAGAAGGTTAAGCTCTTCCATGACAAGAACATCGTAACGAAGACTTTTGAACCTCACCAAAAGGTATTGCTGTATAGCTCTCGATTGCACATCTTTCCAAGTAAACTCTGTTTTAGATGGAATGGGCCTTTCATCGTCAAGATAGTTCCACCCGTATAGCGCGATGGAGATTGAGAATCGGATAATGGGAGCGTTTTAAAGTCAATGGTCGGCGCTTAAGCCATTCTGGAAAACCGACCACCGGAAGTAATGAGAGCCCCAGTAGATCAGCTCACGGGATGTTCAGCAGCGTAATCTGTCTTACCCTTTGTATATAGATTTTTCTTTCTTTTCATGCATTTTCTTTACTTTTATTCATTTCGTTCTGTTTTTTGTGTTTTTCATAAGGAGAGTTTGGCCAGTTTTGTCACATTCCTCTTTTCTCCCAATGGAAACCGGTGTTTTCCCTTCCTTATAGTGCGTGGTGTGTTTCTTTCCAATGCATTAAAGGGAAATGCTTATTTAGTGGGGTGGGTATACACTAGTGTTTAGAGCCATTTAAATGCATCTTTATTTGGTTTAATTCGATTGTTCTTAGGGGTTAAGTGCATACAATTTTTTTCGATTTTGGCTTTGTTGAGAATGGTACTTGACCAGCGTGTATGCAGCCGCATGACCTTATATCTCCATTATAGTTTCCTTTGCACATACCTGATAACATGCATGCCTGAAAACTTTGTTTTTCATATTTGGGACCATATTCACCCAATTCTTTTCTATTCTCCAGAGTTAATCTTGACTTGTATCATTCTCGTTCATAAATTACACAAGTCATTGATTTATTTTCCCAAGCTCATTTTTGCTTGCTATTGCTTCAGCCTGTGCATTTTTAGCATTCCTATGTCAACTGCATGCATCTTATTTCTTGAGGAACATCCATACGTAGTTGAAAGATGATTTTAGGCCATATTTTCTCTTTTAAATTTCTAAATCATGCCGAGTCATCTTTTGAACCCTTTTTGAGCCTTGAGTTGCCAGTTCGACTCAAACCTTAGTTCTGATCACTTTACGGTAAGGATGGCCCCAAGTAAGTGTGAAGGTGTAGAGTGTAGTATACAATTGAAGCGAAACATAGTCGATTTAAGGGATTTGAGCGGTCTGAAGCAAGTGTACATTGAAATCAAAAGTAAAGAGACCACAGGTTTTTGCAAAGTGAAGTGCAGGTACCCACGTTAATTGGTACTGAAAATGCAGAATTTTGGGTGATGCGATGTAGTAAGTACCAGTACCATGTGAAAAAGTGGTATTCATAGTGATGCGGTACCACGCTAACTGGTACCGATACCGCTGTGCGTGATGGGCTATTTGAAAAGCCCTCTTCCTCTCATTTTTTTTGAACCCATTCATATTCCCCTCCAATTCCTATATAAGAAAAATCCTAACCCTAACTTCTCTTCTCACAGCAAACCCTAAGTCAAACGGTTTCCTCAGGTTTTACCATCCAATCCCAGCCAGGGGCATCAATAGTTCTTAGCACTTTGGGCTTGAAGTGTTGGGCAGATGTGGGTAAAGTAATTCTCATCCTCAAGCTAAACTGACATTTGGTTTTGCCTTGTGGATGTATGGATTGTTTTGGTTGGCTTTGGATTGTGGTTTTATGCTCTTGGTTGGTTAGGGCATCTGCTATGAATGGTATGGGGAGGAGAGTTTTGAATGATTTGGAAAGGGTGAGTCTAATAATGCTAGAGATGGGTTGGTGGGAGTTTTTTGTGTGTGTGTGGGTCGTTCTTGCAATATTCTCTATCTTAGCCATATCTATGGCGAGATCAAAGAACACAGGGAAAGGAAAGGCCACCAGCTTTTCTATGGAGCGAGTTGTGAAAAAAAGAAAAGTCGATACGTCGCAAACTGTGAAAAAGGGTAAAGGAAAGCGAAAAGGCCATTCATTGGAAAGTGAGGAAGAAAGTGAGAGCGAAGATGGAGAGATTGAGGCTATGTTTGCTGAATCTTCGGAATCCGAGAGAGAAAAGTGGGTCTAGTCAGTTGAAAGACGAGGTTTCCACTGTGAGTGGGAATAAAAATTGAAACATTTTTGTTTACTCATCCCATTCGTGTAGTTATTCAGGATTAGAATTTGCAATTTGTTGGGGAGGAAGTGAAAGGCTATCTACCGTCCATTGTTAGGGAATTTTACTCCAACTTGAGAGAGAATCTGAATGTGGATTCCCTTTTAGAGACTACAATCTCGGGGAAGCAACTAATGGTTAGCCTTGACTCGATCGCTAGATCGCTGCATTATGCTCACCCTACCACACATGATAGGCCTTACCCACTTAGGGCTATTACAGGGTTTGATGCACATCTGTTCGCAAATACCATGTGCACCAACTTGGTACCCATGGGGGGTTTTATGCACAAAGAATTTACTTCGGGGAAATTAAAGCCTGAGTATGCATTGATGAATAAAGTCATTCACAATATGATCGGGATAAAGGGAAAGGAGAAATTACCAAGAAAGGAAGAAATTTAGTTTCTGTATGAGGTAATGAATGCGAAAGTTATTGATTACACTCTGGTAATATGGTGGATAATGAGGAATTTTTTGAGGTCCCCAACTGAGAACATGCACATCCCTTTCCCGACCTTAGTTACAAACTTGGTGGAAGCTGTCGGGATAAGGGGTTCTAGTAGAGAAAAAAGAGTTCTTCCTAGGCTAGGGCCCATCACAAACAGCAGCTTCTGGCGGGCCGCTTCCCACAAGGCCTCAGTCGGCATATCACGGGCCGTCATCATTGTCGGCTCTTGGTGCGATGGGTACATCTCCTTTAAAGAGGATGGAAATTAACAAGAATAAAGAATAGTTTAAATGCATCTTGGGGAAGAAGAAGCAGTTGGACCATAGGCTCTCCAAGCTTGAGAGTCACATTCTACGCGGAGAGCTCGTTGTTGTAGATGACCCCCCTCCTGATTTGGAAGGGGATTCTGACGAGTTGGATGACTGTGTAGATGAAGATGCATTTTCCTCGGATGGAGAGGAGGTGGACGGAGTAGTGGTATCTTGGGTAAGAATAGGGTGGTGTTTGGGTAGAGACCTCAGCTATGTCATGCCAACACCCATTTTGTTTTTGTAAACCCCATTTGTGTAACCCGTGGTCATTACATGACACCCCAAATTATGCCCTAACAGTTTTATAACATGTTTAGGATATAATAAAAGTAAAAGTATATTTTTCCGGAATAAAATAAACAAGAACCCAAAATTAATACAAAAGTTAAGGGTAAATTAATAATTGACCAATTCAAGACCCAAGGGTCATGTGTAATAAGTTCATATGCGAAGTAGGAATATGCATAAGTTAAATTAAGAGTAATAGAGTTGGAGGACAGAGTAATAAAAGAAAGATATTAGAATGAAATAAGGAAAGAAACTTGTGGAAGAGACAAGTGGCTTGAAGGAAGAAGGGAGGAAGTTTCCTTCTTTGGCCCGGATGGTCAAGGGGATGCTCCAAGAGAAAAAGTGAAATAAAAAAGGTATAAGATCAAATAAGGAGAAGACCCCGAAATAAATGTCTCATTTTTTAAATTCTTGGAAAGAGAGAAAAAACGGATAAGAGAGAAGAAAGAAAAGGAAAGAAGAAAGAAGAAGATGAAAAGAAAAGAAGAAAGAAGGAAAGGAAAAAGAAGATCACAGGTATGGATGCTACGAATTGTGTATGGAATTTGAGTATGGAAGTCTAGTGTTTTTGTATGGATTATAGTATGAATATTTGTATAGGAAGTATAGATACATGGTTTGGAACCCTCTATTTGTGTATGGGCTGGGTTTGGAAAACCCAAACTATCAAAAAAGAATGAGCTGATAATAGCCTAAGATTTCCATATATGTTGGAAAAGGTATGTTGTAATTTGAACCAAGAAAATTTCCCTATTTTTAACATATGCATTACCGGACCTTATAACTTAGCTTGTGTAAGAAATAAGGGACTTGAGAAAAGAGTCCTTCCGGTAAATTGTAGCCACACTGAAATTGATGTTAAGCTTTGAATCTCAATTGGCTTCAGACCAAGTTATGGTCCGTTTACTCTAAATCTGCCAATGTACTTACAAGGTAATCCTCGACCAATGCACTCGGCCAAGGCAAATAGACCAAGTCGTCACGCATGATGTGTTAGTTCACCAAAGTCGATTAGCTCATTACTCCATGTGTGACCTCCAATTTTAGGCTGTCATAACTTCGTCCGAACTCAAGCCGTGTTCTTAGACTCTATGGAAAGCCCATTGAGTCAAGATTCCAGCCATATTTATGTGGAGGACAGTAGGTGAACATAATCTTGCTGAAATATAGGTTTTTCTAGGTCAGCTCAGCTAGGATTGTTTAGTCATGTGTGACCTCCAACTTTGGACGACCATAACTTCTTCGTCCAAACTCTGTTTCGAGTGTTCTTGGACTCTATGGAAAGTTAATTGAGTCAAGAATCCATCTGTATATAGTTTGACAAAATTGGAACCCATGCATTTGGGTCTGTAACCAAGTGAAAATAGTAGAAAATTCTACCGTACAGTGAGTTTCAAACATATAATCGTAGGACTCCGCCTAAGACCGTATATATCAATGACATGGCAAAATTACATGGCGTGCACGTATAGTACTTCAAGATTTCCTAATTAGTGTGACGACACTCTTTGATAGTGCTTCGGCACATTTAGTACTTTGGTACTCTCTAATTAGTGCGACGACACTCTCTATCAATGCTTCCTAAGTAATCCTGCTTAGGCTACCGACACCTCACATTGCACTGCACTTCCTGCACCTATTGTGGTTTTGTGTCCTACTCATTTATTATTAATGGGTCTAAGTAGTAAAAACAATTATAAGGATAAGGAATGAATAAGTAGTTTGCAGAATAAAGCAAAATGTACATCGTTATGCTCTGGAAGTACCGGCGGTACTCTCCAAGATAAAGTATAAGTCTCCAGAAATCTACGATACCTCTCGTATAAGTATAAGTTCACATACCTACGGCACCTCCGTATAAGCATAAGCTTTAGCATCTATAGGTGCCTGTGTGCATATAGGATCTATGTGACTTACTGCACCTCTCAGACAAGTATAAGCTCCGTAGTACAAGTATAAGCTCCGTAGTATAAGTACAAGTATAAGATAAATAGAAGTACAAGTATGTGTATAAAATCCAGATAGAGCAGGCTTTGTAACTCCCATGTGAGATCCCCAACGTTAAGGTAGATAGAAGCACAAGTACGTGCATAAGTACCTCCCAGTGGTATGTTTCTGTAATCAGAGGAGACTACAACAGAAGATAGATAGAAGCACAAGTATCGTTGTATAAGTACTCCAAGATGTGCATAACTTCCTCAGAACTCCTTTAGGAGATCTAACAAGTATAAGTTTGCTATAAGCATAACATATATAAGTTGTTATATGTGAAATATGAAAATCCAAAGACTGAATAAAATGATTGTACATACTGCATATGATTACGGACACAATAATTATTCTGAATATGAGATATGTACCGAATTTAAAATACACTATGGATTTTCCGTCAGAACCCGGTGTAGGGACAGATAGGCATGCCTATTAGAAAACAAGTTTGCAACATATAGTACAATCTAGCTCCCATTATCCCACAGCTACTTCTTTCTTGCCCTTATATGGTCATTGTTCCCGTACAATGATAACAAATAGCTTTGCCCTTATATGGTTATTGTCTCAAGACAATGATTAAACGCTTGCCCTTATGTACCCACTGCTTTCGCATGTTGAGTATAGCGCCTTCTGCCTATAGTTTCCTATCCACTGTGGTGCTGGCACAGACATAAAACATAAAACAAATAATAAGTATATGCAAATGGTTCAAAAATGATGAAGTACATGACATGACATGATATGAGAAGCATAGCATTGCTATGCGATGATAATATACAATCTGTAATAATAGAAGAAGTACAAGATGACATGAAAAGTATATGAGATATGATAACGCATGAAACATAAAACAAATGATAAGTATATGCAAATGATTCAGAAATGATAAAAGTATATGACATGACATGATATGAGAAACATAACATTGCTATGTGATGATATGTAAATAGTGACAAGTACATGTTAATAAGAACAAGAAGAAAAATGTAAATGATCTGAAATGAAACATGATATGACAAGAAAGTATAAGATTGCATAAGCATGTAAATTATATGTATGAACATATATAAGAGCTGTGGCGAATTCGAACCCAAATTTCAACCTAATTGGCGATCCTCAACCGAAACCTGGGATGCCCTAAATAAGCTATTAACTAAATCCATTTATCAAATACATTTCATTCTCAAATCTTACGAAGCGATTTTCAATTTAGGCAAGCCCATAAACATTTACATTTAATAAAATTCATTTACAATGAAGGTATTCTATGCCTTTTCAAAATGATTTACAAATAGATATTCAGAATTCAAATTGCTTGCAAAATATCAAGTTAAAAAAGAAATACGACATGAAATGCAAGTCGAGCATACCAATTCCTTCTTTATGACTCGACGCCTCATCGATTCTTGCCCGCTTTCGATCACTACTTCCATCACTTAAGACTGTGCATTGGTAAATAATACACTAAGCATTTTCTACATAGTGGTTCTATACAAATCCATTCTTTAGTTTTAGTTTAATTCAAATCATGCAATTTAACAATTCAAAACTTTTAAATCTTTTTGGATGATCAATGTCAATACAATACATATACTTGTTTTATATACAATCATTTATAGTTCATTGATCATCCCCAATATACACTTTCATATCTGCTAATAAATCATGCATTAATCAAATCATGCATTTCAATGCTCTTTTCTATTTCAATCGCAAACATACACTCCAATATTTCACAACTTCAAATCAATTCAATTATGCTCACCACCCATTTCACTTGTCAATTCAATTCGCCGCTCTAACGATCTTAACCTATGTTTTCTGTGATACGTGATATCGGAATCATCTTGGCATAGCCTCGGGCCGGGCCAGCAGTTTCCAGATATATAAAAAATCAATTAGTGAACACCACCGGAGACAGCCCACTCAGTCGGCCATCGGAGTGACATCAATACACTGCCGCAGATCGCTATTTTGACCCCTATTGGTATTATTTTGTTACGGTACTTAATCTATCTTTAATCTTTGAAATAAGCAGTTAATGTAGCATTCTATTTAGAGGCGTTTCACGATCTTTCTGCAAAGAAAATACATTTGTTTAAAAATACATTTGTATAAGCAGGTTAATTTTCGGCATCTGTTTAATTTAATGTATACAGAGCAGGAGTTTGCGTCTTTCTCAAATCAATTAATCTAAATTTCAATTATTCTTTTCTTGCTCTGGGACAAATAATTCAAATCTTCCAAAACTTAGAATGGAGAAAGGAAATAGAAAAAACAAGCAAAAACTTGAAACGAGAAATAGAAGTCGGTAAAACAAACCAAAATCATCACTTTGATTCCGATCTTCGGAATCTTAACTTCAATGCAGGCTTTCCTCCTCGTCAGCCCCTATTCAAATACAATGACAATCACATATTAGTAGGTTATTCTAGAAGGAGTTTTGGTGGTTTTATGTCTAAAATCTGCACTTCCACTTGAAAAAATTTTCAGGACACGTGAGGCCATAATTTTGCTCTTACTTTAAAATTTGGCTCATGAAGTCTATTTTGGCAGGATTAGAATCAGCGTGCTGCATTTGGATCTTTGACTCAAGTTGTGCATTTGCATCCTTTCTTTCTAATTTTCATGAAATCATATTGTTCTTACTTATAAGCTCAGCTTTGACACAAATTCTAGTTTTGGGGTATAATTTGCTCTTCTAAATAAATTATTCTCTATATGAGTTAGGTTTACCTAGAATTTTAGATAATAGTTTGGACAGTGAGCTCAGCTTTATAGGCATAATGCATAAGGCTTCATTCAAAACACTCTTGTTTGGAGCATCTTTGAAATGTTATCAGAAATGAGACATCGCTAAGCAGAATTTAGGACAATGGGGTCCAAATGCGGGTATACCTATTTGGGAGGGATTTGTTCTCCTGGGCGTCTGAGTGAGCAGCCTGAAATTAGAATCACTCAATTTGGACTGGAAAATGGCTGGACCTGGCCAGACAACATGGGGTTGGAAAATTTTTGACATCTTGCCACAGCTTTATCATTCCTCACATTTATGCCATCATTTGGGACCACTGACCAAATCAACACTAGCTGAACTCAAGCTAACAAAAATCACATTTGTACTAAACTAGGTTTCTTCCTGACCCAAAGATCAAAATCTGTAAAGAGGAAAACTGAAGCGTGTTTTACCTTGAATCATGCTCTTAAACTGGGCATTCTTTCTTTTTCTTCCTTGCTGAATACACAGACAAACTTGAAGAGGGTTCTCATCAATTCTCATTGTATACTTCTCTCTAAAGCCTAGTTTTCTTTACCCTCTGCGAGCTCTCTAATACTGGTTTTATTCCAAAATGAAATATTGCTCTTCTATGGATCTGAAGTGAGCAAGTCACTGAAAATCACATAAGGCCCTAGTTTGTTTAAAGATTGTTTTGGCATTTTAAATCATTTTTGACTAGTCCATTCTTTTGCTCTCCATTTGCATTATTCACATGACATTTATTCTTTATTGCCGGCCCTTAGGTCCTGATTTTGTAAAAACTCATGTTTTCCCTTTCATTAATTATTGGATTCAATCTTTAATCACTTATCAAATATGATCAATATTGTTTTAACCATTTGGAAATACCCAAGTTTAGCTCAAGTTTACTTTGAATATAAGAGTTGTAGTACCTTTGTGCAAAGAAAAAAAAATATTTGGAACATTTTGGGCGATACAATGTGTATATGACAAGTATGGAATATGGGATAAGTATTTGATATGTTATAAGTATATAATAATATATATGTGTGAGGTGTGCGGAGAAGTGAAGGCCACTTTATTGAGGGTGGGTCCATTGGGGTTCATTCCCACTAAGTGCAAAACTTATTTGGTGTTTTCATCAGGTGTAGGTATAGAAAGAGGAAACCGGAGGGCGGGACAATCCACATCAACGGTCGGAAATGCCACACATCGCTGGATGCCCACCAGAAGACCTTTTGGTATAAAATATATATAATTTTTCTTTTTATGAAGCAATCATAAATATTAGCAAATGTTGGTTTCCGTTTGACTTACATATGTTTTTACAGTCAGCTGCTGCAGTGTACGAGTTACAAGTGTTCGCATTATGAATAAGACAACTTAAAAGACATAAGTTTATAAGTTTATAAAACAAATAATAATATGACTTTAACCGGCGACGCCAGATACCAAGTTAGGGTGTAGCGGGTTGGATTGTTGTCGGGGCTTGCTCCCGGGACTGGGTTCGGACAGCGTCGGGGTCGGATAGGAAAGGGCGTCCTGAAGTTATTCAGTATGAGGCATCGGTTTAGTTCGAGGACGCTTCTTGTCAGTTGGATCGGAGAAAGGCGTCCGTTACAAGCTTAAAGAACTTTTGATTTTAGTTATATCAGGTGTTCCTCAATTGAATTCATTATGTTAGATTGATTGGTTGCGTGGTGAAATGTTTCTGATTAATGAGTTGTTCTGGTTTGTTGTTTCATAGTATTCACGATTTTACTATCATGATCTATATAAAATGCGTTAAAAAGTTTGTTATTTTGTCCCTAGCAGTTATTTAGTGCTCTCATTAATTAGACGGTTGCATGTTCTGTTAAGTTATGGTACTGTATGTTCATGTTTGTTCTTGTTTGAATCATTTGTTACCTATTTGCTCCTTAGTATACCTTTTATTTGAAACTGTGGTGGTGAAGCGTTGCTAAGTTCAAATCTTACTAAGGGCCCAGCAAAGATGATTAAGTGTATTGGATACATGAAAAGTCACGTGTTTATAGGTTTAACCCTCATTTATGTTTGCTTTCGTTTTTTATTGTGAATAAGTGCTTTTGATCTTTTCTGTTTTTATCGTGTGCGGGTTGTTCGTGTCCGTGCATTTTTGTGGCCGGTTTGGTTCGGAGGGACTGACTCTGGATCATAGCCGGCTCGATTCGAGAGCTAATGGGAGGCCACAGTTTCTGTAAAGTGAAATTAGAGCGTGGGGGCAGTGATGCGGTACCGAATCAGTGATGCGATGCAGTGCATTAGAGAACCAATGAGTTTAGTGCAGATACCGCACTAACAGTCTGTGGGTGTGACATCAGTCTTTTGTGTTGAAGAATTTGATCTTGGTGCAGAGGCAGCTCATCTTTTGATTCCCATGATCACTAATGTGGATTGTATTTAAGCCACTTTAGAGTGGGTGAGGAGTTTGGTTCTGGGGTTTTTACAGTTCATCTTTTAGTGTTTTTCTCTGCCTCTTTCTGGGTTTCTGGAAGTAGCTAGTTTCTGTACAGTTCTGGTTTTGGTGCATTTGTAATCTCTTTAGTTTGGTTTTAGGCTTGGCCTTGTTGGGGACTCTAGTTTTTATATCTCGACCTTGCGGTGGTGTTATTTCTCAATTCACATTTACTGGCTAGTGTTCGGCAATTATGAATCTAATTCTCAGTTTAATGGAGTTCTAAACCTCCCGTATTTGAGGTTCTGATAGTTTGGAAGCTCATTTTCTGAAGTGACAACCACATGGACCCTCTCTTTGACCTTCAATACAGGATTTGTATGATATATTAAACACTAAGAAATTCTTATAAAACTTTAGTTTGGCATCTTCTTATTGAAAATGTGAGCGAGGATTCTTGGTACAACGTTGTGCTTGATCTCAAATACAAGCTACGAGGTCGATCAGGTTGTTTGAGCAGCGTTTGTCTTTCATTTGTAATCTTTGTCTTACAAAGAAGCACTTTAAATTATATCTCCCAGTCGAGACCATTGTGATGAAACTCACTGAATGAAGGAGTGGGTGTTATCTAGTTGGTGGAGGTGACCTTAGGATCCTATCAATTAAGCCCTTCTTCGTTTAAAATAAGTTTTAAAGTCCGTTGGTTAACAAATCAGCAATCAAACCCGATTTTACTTTATTACGCACATTGTTTGGATAACAATCCTAAAGGATCGTGCGAGAGCCGCCGCATGATGAACGTGGATTCCACGGTATTATAATGCTTGCGACATCGGTTCTACGGCAGGAATAATTTTAGCCGCATAGGCTGGGCGAAGCATTGTCAATTAGGTTTTATTAACACCGCGACATAGCCAGTTTTCATAATATGAAACAAATTATAAAGATCATCATTAAGCGCCGCGATATGGAGACCTTATCTTACCGAACAATTACGGTTCAGCCAAGGTGAGGTTCGAATCTATTGTGGAATGACAGTGGGATATGAAGATGCTGATGAAGGCAATTTTGATAAACAAAATAGTGACATAGAAAATACATATCTTTCTCTTCAATCATTCACAAGCTCAAAAGCAGCCCTGATCTTGATTGGGAGATGACTAACTTTGTAGAATCTTCTTCAACACTCCTATCGAAACTTTCAAAATTGAATTAGGCACAAAAACTATTAAGGGTGTTGTGTCATATATGAGAACAACATGGTTTGTTTACGATAAAGAAACAATATTAGAAATGGAGGAAATAAATATTGAAGAAGAGATTATGAATGAAATGGTGTAAAAGAAGATGCTACATTAAATGTGAAAATGTATAAAAGGCAACAAAAACTAGTTAAGTGTGTTGTCCATTATAAATCACACCCTTTCATCCCTTAATGCATAAGCTGTTCGCAAAAATCACACATTAGAGAGGATGGTTGTAGCACAATGGCACATGACGATGATGATCGATATGTGATTTAACATTTGTGTTTGATAGTTTAATCACTTTCTTTTTCTCTCATTCACTCATCAAAACATTTTAACTTATTTTAATTTTTGTTATGTAGTGATTGACAAATGTGACTTTAAGGTAATAACCTAACAGGTTTATATGTTTAGGATTTGTTTTGTGATATCAATTTGAGATTTTCCATTAATTATAATTTGCTAGGTGAAGATTTAGAAAACGGGACTGTACAAGATACAAGGAACATATTAGTAATTTTCAAAAGGATATGAAAGGCATAATATGAGAGGATATTTAAGTTACTAGAAATAAGAAAAATTGGGTTGCAAATAGAAAGTATAAGGACCTAGTATAAACTAGAAAAAATGAAAAAATATAAAAAATAGAGATAAGATCATTTTGGTCTCTCATTTTTGAGACAAAACGTGAAGGCAAGAAGAGAGAAAGAGAGAAGAAGAGAAGAAAGGAAGGGAAGAAGGCAGAAGATTATGGATTTCTGTGGGTTTTATGGATTGTTTTGGATGCTTGTATGGAATTTATATAGATTTGTATGAAAAAAAATCGACCATGAAACCCATTTAATTGAATTAGGTTATAAAAAACCTCACCCAGTACCATTGGTTGTATTTGGACTTGGAGTTGATTGATTGTAATCCTCAATTGAGAAATATTTGTATTAAGGAAATATTGGGGTTTTAGGGAATCTTTAAATAAAGAATTTCTGCAAACCCATGTTTTTGTTTAACAGCTTAACTTTGGTCATCACT
Source organism: Tetrastigma voinierianum (assembly GCA_016808115.1). Classification (NCBI taxonomy): domain Eukaryota; kingdom Viridiplantae; phylum Streptophyta; class Magnoliopsida; order Vitales; family Vitaceae; genus Tetrastigma; species Tetrastigma voinierianum. Next base: position 10,586 of record JAEQBH010006938.1, on the reverse strand, counting down.
CGGCCAAATTGAACAGGATTCAAATTTTGGGTAAGTGAACTTATAGGAATATGTCTTCTTGAATAGGTATATCAAATTTCTAGACCATGACTCAAATTCATGTCCCAAGTGGGTACTTTTGCTATATGGTGTGTAGCATTGATGGGACTTAAGCGTCGTTTTCTAGTGTTGGCCTCCAACTTGGATGGCCATGTAGTCTGGAACTTAGTTTAGGTGTTCTTGGACTCTATGGAAAGCCCATTGGTCAAAATTCATCTCCATTCACTGTAGAGAGGGATAGTAAGGTGAGCCTATAAATCCTGTTGAAATCTTTGGTTTTTCAGGCGCTTCTTCCAGGATCAAGAATTTGGCCAGAGCTAGGATTAACACTCATATTAGCTGAAGCTTCAACTTTGGGCCCGGTCATAACTAGCCGTCTGAACTCATTTTGGTGTTAGACTCTATGGAAAGCCTATTGGAGTCAAATCAGCCATATAAGCATGATAAATTGGAACTCCATATTAAGTTTCAAATCATGAAAAACAATAGGAATTATTTAGGTAACCATAGTTATTCATGCATACTCTTGAGATATGAAAAATACGAAGATCTGAATATGAGCGTTTATTACATGTGAATAGTTACGGATGACAATAATTGACCAGATATAGATATACTGGCTTATAAAATACATGGATTTATGCTTAGAACACGGTGGAAGGATGAATTGGACATACAATGGGGGAAAAACAAATGGCAACATATTGATCGGTTGAAAATTTTGGATTTTCAGGTCCATTGCGGTGCAGCCAGGCATATGCAGATGGTCATTGGTTTCCCGTACAATGTCCGCAGCGCAACCAGACCTCTTAAGTGCTGTTTGTATTATAATTGAGTCTGGCCTTACTAGGACGCCTTGGTTTCCTTTGTCACTTCTGAGGTTTGTGCGGACATGAGCATGAGCAGGCTGACTTGGTATGCTGAGCCAGTTTGAAGAATGATATGAAAATTACATGGGCATGATGCTAGAAACATAGCATGCTATGTGATGTCTTCTTAAACAGGTAACCAAGTACATCATTAACAGAATAAGAAAAGAAATGTGGCGTTTTGATGGATGCAGATGATGAGAGAGTATGGTGCATGGCGTGTAAATTATCTTGAACATATATAAGCATGTGTATACAACCAGAGCATAGATATATTTTAGTATATATGATATATTTATATGTATGCAAATGTGTAAAGTGGGAGTGGGGCTCTTATTAGTGTGACAGTGTGGGATTATTCACTAAAGCGGTGAAGAGCCCCAGCGAGTTTTCATCAGTGTGGGTTATGGAGCAGAAATGAGGACGGAGACCGATCTGTGATCTCGAGTTCAATAACGCTATCATTAGGTGCTCCATAGAAGACTTTTTGGTCTATTTTGTATATGCAATATCTTTTTTGTTGTTTGTAAACAAATGAAACTTTAATGTAAATATTGTAAATGTTGGACACTTCTGTATGTATGGGCTTGTATATATAATCCCCTTTCTTTCTGAGGATATAATATAAGTTAAGTGTTTTAACATTATATGATTGAACAAGCTTAAAGGCTTTCTAAGTTTATAGTAAGTAAAAAAAAAAAAATGGCAATAAACTGACACACGGTGCCTGGTTGGGCGTCACATGTTATGGAAATATGTGGGATGTGTTATGAATAAGGAATTAAAATTGTTTGAAGGTAAAATTGGATAAATAAATGACAGGTATGTTTCATTTATAAGATAAAGACATAAACATGATTATTGTGGATTCATAGTTATGATATTTCGACATGTAGTATTCTTATTATTCTTTGTGGCTTGAGTTGCTCGCAGCGTTTTGTCCTATCTTAATAAGAGCAGAACAAACCCACCACATAATAATACTGGGCAGTTCCTTTTCTCGGTGAGAATCATACTATAAATGTTTTTACTGATTTTGAATGATATCATTTTTATTAATATTTTGTGTGACAAATTAATTAAAGGTTACATTGACCAAGATTTCCCAACAAGGCGAAAAAGAGTGAATTGATTGATAAATGCAACGTAACAAATCCTATATTTACTCGATTTACGATAACATAGGTAACGAGCAATTATGACAAATATGGTAAGGATGATTGTATATTTTTGTAGATTTTAATAACAATTATGCATTTTACCATGACGTGTGTTGTGTGAGAAGAAGCTGATTTTATTTTTTAAGCTTTAGAGAAATTAGTTGTTTTTCCCCGTTTGTGATGCGACCACTAGCATGTTCATGTTGTGACACATTTCTTTCATAAAAGTATACCAATAATGTCTTTTAGTGAAGCGTGTAGAACAAGATCAAATCTTTGCATTAAAAATTTATGTATTATCCGTTCCAGACTTTGCATGCATTTAGCCTCTGCATGAATGATGATATATGTTGGGAAGATCGGTTAGTTTTTCCCCTGATTAACAGTGGCCTATTCTATATGGATGTACTCTACGTGAAATACCGTGAAACAACGTCTGAAAATAATGAACTAGCGGAAGATGTGATAAGACCGAGGAGGCTGCAGGTTCGAGCGATAGCCTGATCTCGGCGATCAGCAGTGAAATACGATGAAGAAATTGCAGATGGACCACAGATAATTTCCTAAGAATTAGGCAAAAGTAAATACCCAAGCAGTTGGAAGCAATCTTCTGACAGCGCCTTGGTGGAGGAGAGGTGTGATTTTAGAAGGGAGCCTTTTATAACAAGAAAGGGAAGCCAGTCACTCACTGCTTAGGTGTGGATGTGGTTGCATATTTTACAAAAAACAAATCTCCACCTTGAAAAATATCTGTGCATCTAGAAACTTCTCTTTAACAAGCGGCATATCAAATGCATTAAGAAGACCCAGCGATCAAACTTTTGCAATGTTTGGTCGAGTCTGAGCAATGATTGAACTTGATCGTTGTCACCACCTTAGTCGGCTTATATCTGCGGGATTATCCTTCGGTCTTGATCTTCTGAACTAAGCTCCACCTTCTTGATGATTTGCCGCACAAAATGATACCTCGAACAATAACTCTTCGTCAGTGCATGATAAACTTGGTTCTTCGCTGGAAAATAGAATGGTAAGAAGCTCTACATTGTCAAAACATTGTAACCTGTTTAACGGCCAACACCCCAATCATCAAACAACCTTAGCAACCATATTGCTTCCTGCTTCCTTTGGTGATATACATACTCTCTGTCTTTGAAGTAAATAGACAAAGCCGGCTATCGTATAATTGGGCTTCAATCATGGTGCTTTATAAAGTAAACATAACTGATAGTTGATCTATATTTAATCAGAATCCTGACATAATCTGAATCGTATCCACTACCATACGGTAGACCTTAATATCTTGAAATGTTAAACCAAAACATCTGGGTTTTGAGATATTTTCCAGAATCCATTTCATTCTGATATTTATTTTCAGGATTATGCATGCTTTTTACTCATTGTGCATGTGAAATGTAGGGCCTTGCTTTGTAACATATCGACTACTGCATTTAAATAGGAACCTTTGACATATATTCCTGTTCCTCATAATCGGTTCTTTGTGAAGCACCTGACGAAGTAGACTTGGTGATTGCTTCACGTGGGTTTTGAATTATTTATACGACATACGAAAATTTATGGCATACCATCTATACAGGTTAAACAAAGTGTGTGCCTCGTACATCTCGCTATTCCATATGAAATCTTGCCAGCCGCTGCCAAATCTTTCATTTAGAACTCCTTGCTTCGATTGGGCCTTCCAAAATGCATCTCCCCTTGATTCCTTGATGCTATCAACGTGTCAACATACGAAGAAAGGTATGAAAGATCATCTTGTAACGGTACGATTAAAGCGCCTGATTAATAGTTAAATCAGATGATCAAATAAGCTTATACGCTGCCTTGGCGGTGCGCGAAACCATATAACGATTGAAACAATTTGCACAAACCCAATTTTATTTTCCAGATGACTTTGAAATAAAAAATGCGGTAGGTTATACTGGAACTATATCTGATGTACGCATGGATGACGATGTTACATCCGGCTGAACTAGTTCCACGCATTGACGTCTTTACAAAATTGCCAAATCGTATGGAGGGATGACTTTTCACAACGAGGAGACAGCTACACTCATTGTAGTGGGTTCACTCTCATGCGAGCATAGCCTTTAGCTACTAGTCTTGCCTTGCGACGTCTGTTTCTTGCTTGAAATCCTTTATAAAAGCGACAAACCCATTTCACCTTGTTTGCTTGCTTTCCGCTGTTGGTGCATTAGCTTCTGGTGAGTTCTTCCATGAGGGTGCATTTCTTCATCCATGGCTTTCTTCCACTTTATCAGGACCTCATTACAGCGAGAAAGTCTGAGGTATACCTTAACTACCACGGAAATGCAAAGCCACCATAACAGCGAAGCGGTTTCTAATCTATCTTGGCTTTGATGGCGATTGGTAAATCATGTTGCTGTTGAGGTTCTTCGTTTGAAACCTCTTTTACCTCAAATATACCTTTAACATTAATACCATGGTCTTCATTTGGTTTGGCCCCGGTGGTGCGGAAACCATGGGTTTGGTGCCCACCCTCCACTGCGGCGGTGTTCCCTCTGTTGAAAGTGTTCCTCGACACTTTTCATCTCCATTACCTTCTTCGGTGTGTGATTCATAGTAACATCCTACTTAAAAACGATAACCGAGAAGATGAACTTGCGAGTGGTGTCTATGACCTTCCTGGATAACTCATGAAGCAATGTATTTTTTGGCCCTTAGTCAACTTAGATTCCTTTGCATGATAATGGCGGTGGAACCCATGACACATGTAAGTGTCATGTCATTTATAGGTTTCAGTTCCATATACCTCCCTAAGGGTTTGCTATTGCAGTACACTTTGTTGATGGTAGCAGGTTAATGAGATGACTTACGCCTGCTTATTACTGTTTGAAGCATTTGCCCAAACCGACATTGGACAACATACAGAACTCTCAGCAGGTTCGATTCATAGTTACATACCCCGACTCTCTTTGTGATGTATCTCTGGCAGCAAAAGTGCCGAGAGATGCCTTCCTTCCTTCTGAGAGATCAGAAGTTCAGTCATTTCTATATTTTGTACCATTGTCGAATCGGAGTCTTTAAATATCACATGGATTCTACCATTTCTTCCATAAGAAATGTTTCAAATACCTCATCTTTTGGATTTCCTTTATATATACCCAAACTCTTGAGAAAAATTCATGTAAAATAATATGAAAATAATGTTTACCTCGAGGAAGCTAGTCTTGAGTTTGGTCCACTATCGATGCGTGAATATAATCAACTCTTACCCAGTTATTATGGATTGGTGCCCAGAAGACTACCCCTCTTTTGCTTTCGAACACACATTTGCTGCAAAAATCGACTTGCAGTCACTTTTTCAGATCAGCATGTGACGTTTTAAAGTTTCTCTCACGTGTCAGTCTCTGTGTACTGGACATCATCATTACTTTGCACTCGAATGTGACATTCTTCTTTGTCATTGACATGTTTTATAATCATGAGTCTGGGTTGTTCCTCTGATACCTTTCATCACCACAAAATTCTCTGAAACAACTTTCAAATCCCATTTGCATGTGTTGGTGAGACGGCACGACCGGTTAAAAAAAGAAATGAGATTCTTTTCAAACTTTGCAGATATCTTAGAACATCACATCGGCCTACAATTCGACCCATCGCGATTCTTCAAAAATGGGTTAGAGCAAAGTCAGCTATCTTTGGCGGTTGGATTGCGCGCGGATAAACAACACCACTAACGTCAGGATTCGCGGTTGAAGAACCGCCGCTTTACGAGAACTTGCAGCAGCTGGAATGGCGGTGAATCACGACCGTTCGCTGATGCTGGTACTTGATGACACCTGCTGATGAAAAATCGACTTATCATCTTGACCACATGCTTGGATTTGCTGCTTTCGCTTTAAGCGACTGACAGTCTTTCTTCCAGTACTTTATGACAAGCACGACTCATCTTCTGAAGTTGCCTTTTTGGCGAATCTTATATACGGTTTCGGCTTTGATTTAGACCTAGAACGATGTGGGCTTCTACCAGCATTTGAGCTCCTGTGTTCTAAGTTTATCTTGCTTTGATCATAATCTAATGAGCGATGTTATTCTTTTTAAATATTATTTTCTTGATCATTTATGAAGCCAAGTGTTCATATTATTAGGAAGAGGAAGTTTGTTTTATTATAGGAAGCTTATCAAACATCTTGCTCTCATCTAGTTCAACAAATGGATTTAATGAATAAATCTGGTGAACATGATCATTGTTGTTACCTAGTTTATCACGGAGCGGTACAACCAGTTCTATTAATAAGGAAACTTGTTCTCATGGTAATAACTGTTGGCAGACTTGTCGTCATACTCCTTCCTGACTTGGCGCAGCACGGGGCGAGTCCTGTAGCGGATGTTTATCTCTGGAAGACACAATGGATGATATCACGTACTCGCTTGATTGATTCTTGTCAATCTTTCTATCAACGTCTTCTTTTGTTTTGTTTTTCTTTACAATTGCAAACATGGCTCCTATTATGGGAAGAATATCACGCACTCACGCGCGTGCTGAGTTGGTTGCCGTCGAGTTTCTGCATCAAATTTTGGTGACCCAGTCACCATTGATCTTGATGAGAATCTTTGATCTTAAGAAGTTGATCTTTTGGATTTAAATTCAGGCATTTCTCTGACAAATAGTTGTAATCTTTACTTGAGTGCTGATATCTCGATAAGTCTTCTGATGTGGAAGATCGAATGAAGGCTGCTGACCAGGCGTACTCAGAAATTATAGAAGCCAAAAAATGTCAAAGCCAAGAAAAGAGGAGCCTTTTACGATGTGGAAGATCAATAACACGCAACCATGAACATGCTCGTAGGTGTAGCTCTGATACAATTGTTGGGAAAATCCGGGTTAGTTTTTCCCCCAAATTAGCGATATTACTATTCATATGAATAGTACTCTCGATCATTTGCATTGAAACTCTTGATACAAAATAATGGCGACTAAAGCAGGAAAATAATGAAACAAAATAAAGAACACTTGAGTTTAATGGGGTTTGACAATAGCCTCGTCCTCGGAACAATGAACAATACCACTGATGAAAAAGAAATTTACAAACTTAAGACCTAATCAATTTCTGAAATTGAAGCCAAAAGTAAATACCCAACAATTAGAAGCGTACTGCAAATGGCGGGTGGAGGGAGGTGGACTGAAGAAGGAGGGACCTTTGCTCAAACGAGAGAGCAAATCCCGCTCATGGCGTTGGCGGGATGTGGTTTGCATATTTTACAAAAAAACAACAATATCTAAGTTTGAACATGCTCTTGATCCCAAAATGTGCCTTAGTAATTGTGTAATAGACATTATTAAAGTTTTCCCTTTTAATTTGTTTTTGCTCAACATTCGGCAGCTATTGGTCTCATTAATGAAAATGCATCATTTCTCATAGGTTTGAGTTGTGGTGTGTTTATATAAATTATGAAATATTGAACGGCTCCACCAACAGCCTGGCGATTGCATAAATAAGCTAAATCGTGGCTGTTAATTAGTTACTTTAGATTTCTACATAATTAATTTCTTTGTCTTTTGTATGGAGATGGGTTTGGTTTAAGCAATTTGATTATGGCGTGAGAGGCAATGGTTAGGAAACTTAGTAGCAGGTTTACTTGAATCGTTGATACAAGTCTGTTATGTAAGTATAAAGAAAACATGTTCCAATTCTTGCAATTGATTTAACTGTTCTAGTTCTCACGGTAATATGACGATAAAAGACTTGTAAGTGATGGTGATAGTTTTTGGATTGGTTTTTGTTTAACTGGCAGCATTCATTATCTTCTATCATTGTTTGGTCTTCTGGTGATTGCTTCTTTTAGGTAAGAATCATTCAAATAATAAATAATCATATTTCAAAATCTTGATTTTCCTTGGTTTGATTAACGAAGTACTAATACTAATATTTATATTATTTTAGATATTAGAAAAATGTAAAAATATGGAATCTTTGGAAGGAAGCGAATGCCCAAATTATTTGACCTTCTAATGATGGAGTAACTCTTTTTTTTTAGTTATGAGAGAAGCAAACTTTAACAAACGAAGGAGGAATTTTATTGGATATACTTTATCTGTGTTTTTAGATGAGAAATAAACTAAGTTATTGTTGATAATTGTTGTTTTGGTGAAGACTGGATAGTATCATTAATTTGGTGTCAAGCTGGACATTGCCTGTTTTGTATGACTAATTCTTATTTAATTTTTAATGCTCATTGAAATTATTTGTGAATATAACCTTAAAAATGTTTTGTCTTCAGACCTTTTTGTTTTTAATGAAAAATGGGAATTGATGTATTTTTACTTGACAGTTAGGTGAACCCCTCTTTGTTGGCCTGTAGAAACTGTTAATGTGTGTGGCTTCACTAAGGTCGTTTCTTTAGCTGCTGTCATATACCTTACTCGTTTTAAGGATTGCTCCATCACCATGAGACTGTTGTACAGTGTCATTTTATTAAAGTAGTAAAAACTACACATTTAACCAGTGCAGCTACTCATATTAGCACAACTTGTTGCCCACTAAGAAGATCAGAATAATTTCCAGTCATGGATTCTATTCATCATTGGTGCCATGCTTAAGAATATAGTTTACTCCATGCAGTGTTTAATATTAAACTCATCATTTTCCTCACATTTGCAGTGTTTATGAGGATAAAGAGCCTTAAGATATTCACAAGACCATACCTCGAAACTTCCACTGAGTCGTGTGACTTCTAACAGGTTGCTTTTCTTACATTCACTAAGGTTGGCCTCAGCATTACTAAGGTTGTGCTCTTAGTGGGTTTGACTTCCTTTAGGCACCACTTTGCGTTGTTCCCGACTACAATGACACCATAGGGTTCACTAAGGTGATATCTAAGATTCTTCTGGGTTGTTCTAAGATTGCACTAAATTCACCTACTAACTAAGGTGCGATATACAGGAATTTCATTAGTTCGAACCTAGGTTGCCTTTTATTCTTCTATATATAATAATTCATACCAAAATAATTGTTGATGTCTAACTAAAGGATATTCCTAATTCAGCTAGGATACACTGGCTTTAACACTTTTTAATCATCATGGGAAAACAAAATTTGGAGAAGAAAAAACCAGCCAAAGACTCGTCATAAAACATCATATCTTTTCCATGGTAGAATTATATCTTGATGACATGTGACCTCATTATGATGGCTCTTCTATTTCCTTATTTATTCTTCAAGGTTCTCAACAATCAAATACTCAAATCAAACTTCATCATCATTATAATGTGTTTGAAAATGCTAGATAGATTAGGGTTTGATGTCAGAGCAGAAAAGGGTGAAAGGGTTCCCATTGGTATTGTCACCCCAGGAAGAACATAGACTTAGGGTTTCTTGGAGGAGGAATGGAAATTGCGAATTGGATTATGGGCCAAAGTGTTTTGTTCAAGAATATACACTCATCACATAATGTATCAAACACATAATATTTTTCAAATTAACATATTTATTATTAGGTTTATCAAAATTTACAGTTAAAGTCTCAAATATTTGACTCCCAAATTAAATGAAGCTACCATAACAGCATAGCACACGATGAGTTCAGTTATCAAAAACTTTAAAAATATCAATAATAAGGTTGAGGATAATTGGATTAGGATACAAATAAAATGAGAACTGGCAGTGGCTTTGTTTGTCTTAATAGTCAATTGGGATGTATTTCTCAAAAGAGACTACAGAAGTCAAATTCGATATTTACATTATATTATGACAATAGGAAAGAAATATTTATAATGTCTCAGTACATTATTTCCAAGTGTAAAAGAAATTATAACTGTTTTGAATTAGCTCTGATGGGTGTAAACTAATCTTTTTATTTGGTGGACCCACAGGATTCTGAAGTATCTATGTGATTTTAGTTTTTTTTTTTTAGATCATTAAGTCCTTGTGTGGATTTAGTTCAAAATAAGTGGAAAGGCACAGTGATATATTAAAAATCCTATTATCTATACTTATAAAATTGTAGCTCAAGTGATCATAGATTTTAATTTTTTGGAGTGCAGAAACAGCCCATTAGATATGTTTTTTGCTAGTGTGAGTATTCAAAATTATAATTTTTTGAATTCAGAACTTTCTTATAGTGTGATGACTTCATACTGGACTCAGGCTGACTAAGTATTAAGAACCTTTAAAGACTAACTATTTATTAATTTATTTTATCAAATTGATTTTATATTATATTAAATCATTAAAGGATAAATATACAATCACATAAATGTGGGCATTGTGATTGTTTTGTAAATAATATTATCAAATGTGATAATATAACATATTAAAATTATAATTTAATTTATTACAATGACGCTCTACCATGACTAGGTATGATAAACAAGAATTATAATTTATTTAAAAATATTTAATGCAAAGTAAATTGTTATATAATTATGACTACTTCTAAATGTTTGAATTACATGTGCAAATCACTTCATTACTAATCAATCAATTTTATATTTTGACTAAAATGAACAACATTTTATCAAATGTAATTAAGGTATATG